>SNQJ01S0030092.1:0-59606 GCA_010110895.2 Picea sitchensis
TTATCCCGCGCATACGCGCGCACCTTACTAATGTGAAGTGTCTTTCAATTTTTGTATAGTTTTTGACCCTTCTGGAATGCTGTAAACTTCATTCTGTGCCATGAATGACTTCATTGTTGTGTTGATGCTGCGGAGTTCTTGTCGCCCTGTGTGGACGAAATTTCAGTGATAACATCAGGCTTTTGTTAGAGGACGCTTCTAGTCCATTGCCCTAGGGGTAGTAGGGGGTAGAGTGGATCAATAAAATTTCGAACTTCTCACAAAATTTGACCAGTGGTTCGACCTTGAAAGAAGAAACATTATCGGTGATGATTCTGCTTAGGCAACCAAACCTTGCCATAATATCTTCAAGAAAACCTATGATGACTTTGTGAGAAGCGCTCCTTGTGGGAATAACTTCTATCCACTTGGTGAAATAATCTGTTGCAGTCAAGATCCACCTATACTGACCACTTGAAGCAGGATGAATTTCTCCAATAAATTCTAGGCCCCACTGTTGAAAGGGTCCTGAAGCTACCATAGGCTTCAATGGAAGAGACTTGAGTTGTTGTTTCCCAGTGAATTTTTGACATTTGATGCAAGCCTTGATTTTCACATAGAAATCAGTGAATAGAGTAGGCCAAAAGTACCCAGCCTTGAAAATTTTGTAGGTTGTGGTTCTCCAGAAACTATGTCCCCCACATAGGCTATCATGAAAGTCGAACATAATCTTTTGGGCCTCCTGTGGGTATAAACATCTCATAATCACACCTAGATGGTCTTTCCAATACAAGACTTGGACAATAAGGAAATATCCAATTGCTTTGAGATTTAAATCTCTTTCCTTTTTCTTCCCCATTCCATCAGGGGGTCTTGATTCTTGTATAAAATATATAATGTATTTGTACCAGGGGCACTCTGCCAGTGGAGAGATATCCTGAGGACTGTTATTAGGAAGCTTAGCCTATTGAAATTTTGAGTAAGTGTTGATTTAATTAACCCCCAAAGATTTACAATTAGATTCATCCAACAACTTGGCTAGACCTTGGCCTTTAACTAGTTTGGTGGGTTTTATTTCAAGATCGAATTCAAGGATCTTGGCAATCCATTTGCTCCTTCTCCCATCTATGTTAGGCTGAATGAGAATGTCCTTCACAGAGGGTGAAGGAACATATGCAATAATCTTTGAATGAAAAGCATAGACTCTGAAAGATTTGAGAGCTTTCACAAGGGCATAGGCATGTTTCTCCATGATATCATATTTTTCCTCTGCATCTCTCAATGCCCTACTAAAAAATGAAATTGGCTTCTCTATCCCTTCAACATTCTTCTGTAGAAAAATATATGCCATTGTATCAAAAGAAGAAAAATAAAAAATAAGAAAATCCTTGGAATAATCGGGACTAACAAGCACAGGTTCCTTAGTCAATGCCTTCTTGATCTAGCTGAAGGATTTTCGGGACTCAAAAGTCCATTTTACTTCATTTCCCTTTCTGAGCATGACTATGATATGCTTCACCAGCTCAGCGAAATTGGAAACAAACCTCCTTAAGAATTAATTTTTCCCAGGAAAGCCTAAACTTCCTTCCTGGATCTGGGAAGTGACAAGGTTTGAATAGATTCTATCCTGCTTGAATTAATTCTAACCCCATCAACTGATACTATGTGCCCCAATAATTTCCCTTTCTTCATGGAAAACAATGATTTCTTGGGATTTTAGGAGAGACCAAACCTTTTGCACTTCAAGAAGACTTTCCTCAGATGAAAACAATGTTCTTTATCAGATCTGGAAAAGACTGCTATATCATCCAGATAAATGATCACAAATTGATCCTTCTCCCCAATGAAGGTGATGTCCATGGCTTGCTGAAAGGTCACTCCTGCATTCATCAATCCAAAGGGCATTTTGGCATACATGAATGTGACCTAAGGAGTGGTGAAAGCTATCTTTTCTCTATCCTCTGGCAAGACAGATATCTGATTGTAGCCAGAAAATCCATCAATCATGGAAATCCTAGACACACTAGTTACCCTCTGCAATATGTGTTCCATCTTTGGCAGCGGGTAACTATCCTTCCTAGAGCTCCTCTTTAGATTTTTGAAGTAAACACAGAGTTTGATTTCTCCACTCTTTTTTCTCACTGGGACCAGGTTGGCTACCCACTCAGAATATCTCAAAGGAACAATAATCTGAGCATCCAAAATCTTCTTCACCTCTCTTTCCATAATAGGCAGAAGCATAGGATTTATTTGTCCTAATTTCTTCATAAAGGGCTTGGCCTCCTCTTTCAATGGGATCTTGTGTTCAATGACACTAGTGTCATATATTCTAAGATCTTCATATTTCCAAGAAAACACATCATAAAATTCCTTTAATAGCTCATTATACTCAGCCCTCTGCTCTTTGACAGGCTGCTTGAAAATTTGACAAATTTTGGGTCCGACTCTGTGCCAATATTTCACTCAGCCACATCAGCATCATCATTAGAAATTTTACCCTTCACTACCACATCATTTCTATCAAAGAGCCTTTCCAAAGGAACTAGTCCCTTTGGGATGTGATTGCTGGGTAGCTGGACAATGTGACGATTAACAATCTTTTTCAAGAAAACATCAGGATGGGGATCTATTTCAGAGTCAAGATCTTGATCAATTTGCAATACAAAAAACTCCTGGATAGTTTCCAGGAATCTTTTGATTTCAAGATCATCCTCAAACAATTTCCAATGCTTGGCATTGTCAGGTATAGAGGGTCTATATTTCACTTCTACATCATACCTGAGTTTAGGTGGCAGAGGGACTTTGAAATTGCTTGCTGAAATAGCCAGAGAATCAACCATGACATTCTTTTCCCTTGGAATATATGAAATGTTGAAAGCCGAGAAAAAACTTTTAATGAGGTCCCATACTTTTTGCCTATAGGTTCTTAGCTTGGGATGCTTATCTTGATAAAGAACTCTAATTTGTTTAATAATCAATTTTTCATCTCCAAACACAAATATTTTCTTTATCCCCATGTCTTTTACAGCTCTCAATACCAAAACAAGAGCTTTGTATTCTTCCACATTATTGGTAGCTTCGAATTCCAGTTTGTATGACAGAGATATGGCTTCCTGGGCTGGTGAAACCAAAACTACTCCAGCACTAGCAACATCATTAGAGGAGGCTCTGTCAAAACACATTTTCCAAATAGAGGTGGTGGAGAAAGAAGCTTCATGAAAAACCATGGATTTCTTTTTGTGCTTTAAGGTAGGCTCAAGAGCATCAATGAACTGCAACAAACGGGCCCCCAACTCGGTGTCAAGTGAAAAGATAGGATGATTGATGGGGTCAATTTCATCACTAATAATATAGGCCAACTGAGACTCTCTGTATCGTCTTCTATGCTCCTCTGCAAACAAAGGAATGGTAGCATATGTGAGGTCCATCTGCAAGCTTCCCCCAAGCCTTTTAATCCAAGATCTTGACAAAAGCATGAAAAGTTTGGGAGGAACATTAGCCACCACAACATCCATGAACACACTTTTCATGGGCAGTTGAAACAAGGTCACAACTAGATCTTTGATGACCCCAAGACATTCCACCCTCCTTGAATCGAAAGAATACAAATCATGATAAGCCTTCACGATCTCTAGTCCTAGTTATTCCATGATAGCTTTGGGCATGAGATTATGCAACACCTTATCATGTATGTTCAGTGATGTATAAAAGGGAGGGGACGAATCATCTCTATCTTCTATCATAGGACCTAGGATGACTGCTGGATTCTCATATTGGAGATTTACTGAGTCTATGGAATGGTAGGATGACTCAGACTACAACAACTTAGAGAGGGACCTTTTGAAGTCTTCGTGCTTGACCAAATCTGAAAGGGGGATAGGGATTATGATCTTATGAAATTCATGCTCAAAGCTAAAGGATAAAGGGGGCTTTAGAATCTCTCTTACCTCTGGGACAAGGTCTTTGGCTATTGGTGGAGGATTATGAGATTTCTTTTCTTTTCTTTTGTTTGTTGCATCTTTCATAGGCTTCTATGCTATGGAAGGATGATCGAGGATGTAAGACTTCCCTTCCTTCTTCTTAGACCTAAGGTTATATTTATTGGGACTACTATTGTCTTTCTCCCCCTTGCTTAGCTTGTTTATTTGATTGTTCATGAGGGACTCCTCATAGGCATATTGAGTTAAATGGGGAAAATGGGAGGTGTCTCCAATACAATGAATTTCAGGGTCATGTTCTTCCTCCTCTCCTCCTTCATCAACAACAAGGTTAATTTGAAGAGGGGTTTGGTTTTTTTATCATCCCTATCTTTGTTTCTAGGATCTCTTGGCATAATCTGAGGAGCATTGTTATTCAGCCTCATGAATTTTCCTCTGTTATCAATATTTGGGACGTTCTTATAACCTTGGTTCCCTTCAAACTTCATCTTCTCCATTTCTGCAGAAAGGGATTTCACCATCTTGGTCAATTCATCCACTTAAGGTTGGGATGCAAAAGAACTAGATGTTGAGGCCTCAGATCTCCCTCTTCCTCTATGTTGAGGCCTCGTGATCCTCCTTCCTCTCATCTTGCCGCCTTGTCTTGGCATGTCAACTACCAAATACATTGATTCTCGCCTCCGTATTGCATCACCTTTCTATATGATCCAAGTAAGTAGCCTTCCTTCCGGAAAGCAGGAGGAATGTCAAGGCCTCAAAAAGTACTCAGCATAAGTGATTTTAAGCGCAGGGTTTCATGCAAGAGGGATTTTTCGACAGGATTTTATTGTACATCTTGTTGAATAGTTTGGAGAAGTCAGAGACTGATTCTCCCTCTTTCCTCTTTAGGGACCCAAAATCTATGATATAATACATAAATTCCTTTTTGTCCCCCCACTGCCTCAAGAAAACATCATCTAGAGATTCAATCCCAACAATAGATCTAGGAGTTAAGCCTCTGAACCACTTTCTAGCCTCACCATCAAGGCTCTGGAAAAATACTCTCATCCAGACATATTCATTTTCAATATTCATATTATATGCATAACTGTAGAAGGAATAAAGGTTCTCTTCAACAGTTATGTCTTCTTCTCTAGTGAATTTGGGCATATATTTCAGGTAATATCCAATAGGGAGAGAATTCATGGGCTAAGGTAAGACCAAGGGGGCAGATCTTGTAGCCACTATGGCATCCATTCTGTTTCTAGGAGGATTAGGAGCTTCCATAGGGATATGAGGTGGAGGAGAAATAGGAGGGGAAAGGGTTCGAATGAGGAGGACTGTAAAAGAGCTCCCTGGAGGAAAAGGAAACAACAAAGGATTTGGAGAAAAATCTGGAGGGCTTGAGGGAACTGAGGTTTATCCTTCTGTGGTAGTGGAAAAAGTAATAGGAGGAGGAGTGGTGAAGCCCGGGGTAGGAAAATATTCTGAGGCACTGTGTCTAAACCATGGTACAACCTTAGGGAAGAGAGGAGTGACAATGGTTTCTCCCTCCAATCCCAGACTAGGAGGGGAAAACTCAACATGAACACACCCAAAATTTAAAGTTTGGGAAACTCCAACATAAGGTATAACAGAAGGATGAAAATTAGAAATTGGAGTTCCTATAAGATAATGAAAATTATCATAAATACCTGGTTTAGCAGTGGAAGTACCTTGATGAAGGGCCTTTCCCTTTCTGATAATTTTCTCTGGGTTAGCTTCATTTTTTGCCAAAGGAAGCTGTGGATTAGACCTCATGTGCCTGCCTATGGAAGACACAACTGAAACAATGGAGTCACAAATAGATATGCATCAATGGAATCACCACAGTAGAGTTGCTAGGTGCACAGTTGTAATCTTGATGTACTGGGTTCTGATGAACCTTCAGAACTTATAAGCTTTGTCATTCAATCCCAGGGAAATTCTTCAATTCATCTCCGACAATGGCACTAGAAATGTTAGCGTTGGAAGTCACCTCTGGATTGCAGCAGAGGTAAGCCCAAGGCCCATCAGTTTGTATGTCACAATAAATACTTTAAAGGGTGGTCTAATGGATGCAGTCTCAAGGTTATATTTATTTAACTCAGAATCCTGGACCACGCAATGCATAGGTAAGTAAGGTATTGATATAACTTCATTCAATAGGTTGTAGTAAAAGGGTGAGTAGGGGGAAGAACTAGTAAGAAGATGTAAGGGCCTGCTATGGACATCTGGTCTTCCAGTAGCCTAAGGAGGAAAAGCATCAAGAAAGAGATCCTTTTCAACCCAAAGCTTCAGACACTAAGATATGTCTAACAATACAGTTACAACAACATGATGATCAAACCTACATCACAATGCTACTGTAACAACCCCACTGGATCCTCCAATTCCGAGCTACTCAGTATAAGAGGGGGAAAAGATAACACGGGAAACTGATTAAAAATGGTGAAAATATTGCAGTGATCAAACCTACATCACAACAACGTCACAACCCCCGACTAGATCCTCCAATTATGAGTGTCTTAACACAACGTTTACAAAGTGATGGAAAGAAGCTGAATTTCATTGAACAAGAAGTCTCAAATACAAATACATAACCAGAGGAACTAGTGCTTCATCAAAAATTTACAATACAGGAGCCTAGCTCAACCATCGACCCTTACAAAAATATCAAAATTGAGTATTTATACTCAAAACAAAAATCACAGAAGCATAATCGAGAAGTTGCATTGAAGGAATTATGTGTGCATGCTTCCTGTTAGACTTGGCATACAGTCTCTAACCATATGCGAACTTCGATCAGATGCAAGCGGGCTTTAGAACAGACTTGTTGATGAGGTGACTAACTGGCGGTCCTTTCCTGCACTTTCTACTTATGGAAGAAATGACGTTCAACCACCACCAACTACCTTCATAACTGCTTCATTGGGATCAAGGAAGGCTCAAGTCAACTCTGCACCTGTAAGACATGGCAGCCTCAACATTCGTCATCTGGGTCTGAGCTAGATGATTACAGGGAATATTGACAGTAGATGTGGTTGTTGATGGGGTGATTGGTGCACTCGGCATGGAGTAGCGGGCAAGATATGGCCAGGTGGACAACCGTGTATGGATGAAGAGATTGAGGATAGCGTGGGGCCCACACAAGCGAGATCTGAGGTGTAATGGGATAGAGGTGATGTGGAGCAAGGGGGCACAGGTGGCGGAAGATGAGAAAGGTACAGGTATTGGTGGGATAGTGAGTGGAAGACACATGGAGGGAGCATAAGAGATGAGGAGAAACCACTTGTCAGCCCAGGATAAGACATTATGTGCACATGCACATATCGGGGCTGTGAAAAGTTGTTTGGAACTTCCTCGCTTTTGGCCCCGATGTGCGTCTTTGGCTGACACGTAGCACCTTTACAAGCCATGGCTATTTTTCCTGGCCTGCTCTATACTTTTTATCCTGTGTGCATGTTGAGGCCCTGATATGACCCTCGACCATCGATTTGGGATGCTTAGCTCTCGATCACCCAGATTTGTGCACGTATTATCATGTCACACCAAAATGTCACATCACACCTCCAACTTAGGATATAAGCCTAATTGTGGGTTTTTGCCAGCTTTCTTTAATTATTTTTCCAAGGGGCCAACTTCTGAGGAAAACACACCCCCCCCCTTACAAATTAATGTGGTAACACTCATCAAAGAGGTGTAGGTAGAAAAAGATACCTCTCAAAACTTCATTTTGGCATGGAAGAGCAAGAAACAGGCCTGAGTAACTCGAGGCGAGCCACAAGTGAATGTTGGGAGCTTGTTGGATAGGAAGTTTTGGAGATAGTTTTGCAATTTTGATAAAATTTTGGGAAAAATCCCCAAGTGTAGGAAAAGTTCACAGAAGAAAAAGGAAATATAGGGAGCATGCAACTAAGGCACAGTCAAGAGGAAAGTGCATAGAAGGAGGAAAGTACACAGAAGGAAGACAATGCACAGACATGAGAATAAAGAAAACAGAATAATAAAGCCGACAGAGGATAAATCAACAAAAGAAAGTGAGAGAGTAAAGCATGAAAAAAGGATAAATTATCGATATTCCAATAATAGAAGAAGAATAGAAACCAACATGCATAGGGAAAAGCATCCCAAAAAACCAGTTAGCTAAGGGAAGTATGCATTGTAATGGGGTATTTTTGGGATGAACAAATTAGGGTTTTTAGCCCTAGATTTCTGTATAAATATGTAACTAGTTGGGAAAATCGGGTTCCTCTCCTCGAGTTGTGGTTTCTTGTTAGGGATTCCTCCATATGATTGGGTTCCATAGTTATTGAATATAATAGATTGTTGATGAGAAGAATCAATAGAGGAATTCTAAAGAGATTATTTTGAATGATATGTTTTCTATCTTTTATATGTTTTCTTATGAATTATGTCTAGATGCATCATAGATAGATTTTTATTATGGTTAAACATGGTACAATATTCATAATTGTTAAAGCAATGAAATATACGTTAATCTAGAAGAGAACGATAATATGAATCTTAATCACTAAGTAGTTGAGGAGGAACAAGGACAAATTCTCGCACATAAATTATAAAGAAGAATGAACAAGATGGCCACCTCCCATTCCCTCAATACTATAGAAACCTGGTTCTTGCAGTCCCAATAGATACCTCAGGTGAGACTTCATATATGCAAGATGGTGATGTTGAAATGGTTGGTGTTTCGTGGGTTTTGTTGGTTAAAGATAACTTGAACCCAGGGTCTTACAACCTATGTGTAGTGCCAACAGTGAATGTGCATAATATAGGAAATAGGTGAGGGTTTGTGAGAAGAAATAGATGGAGTGAATGAGATATGTGTTAGGCTCATGCTCATAGGATAGGAGGTGAGCATGGGAGTTCAAGTGCTCATGGGATAAGGATATATTCCAAGCATGCAAGAGAAGGTGCACTTGAAATTGAGTGATGGAAAAATAGAAATCCATACATGAGAGGGGGAGTTTAGAATAGGCGCATAGGTGGGTTAGAATATCTAGGAAATATTTTTAGGGAGAATAGAAATGACATGCATGAAAAAGAGAGAGATAAACTTCTTTAATGCGTCACACATTTGAGTCAAAGAGAGAGAATAAAGGCACATTTGAGGAAATAGATGGAGAGAATGATGGGTAAAACAATGCATTTGGGTTTAAATGATGGTAAAAGGTGCATGGAGGATATTTTTATCTTTCCGAAAAATGTCAAAATGCTAACTTTGGCCAAGGGATGAGTGAGTTATTAACTTAGGGGAAATTCACCCTATTTTTTGGGAATTTCCTAAAATTTAGGAAATTAACATTTAAAAGCTATTTAAGGCGAATTTTGAGAAATTGATGCATGGAAAGTGAGAGGAGTAGAGTGAGAAAAATTAGACTTGAGTGGCTAAATTTTCTCCAGGGAATGTCACCTCACCCATGCGCCACCTCTTTAGCTTAATTAATTTTTCATTAAATGCATAATCCTTGGAAAATTTACCCTTGGTCCATGATGCCATGTATATTCCACAACACCATGATACTCTACCACATGTTGAAATATGCGCTTTCCACTTGTAACTATTGGAGATGACGATGACATCCTAAAAATAGAAATTTCCAAAAAAATCCATTTGTTCCCGAAAATTTAAAACTTGTCGAAACTTACCCAAACTCTCCAAAAATGGTCAGGATGACTAGGAGACCACCACCACATGTCCACTACTAAAAATAAAAATTCCATGCATTTCCATGATATTATACTCATTGGAATCGATTTTCCGCAAGGAATCTGAATCCATAATTAGAATCTACATGCAAGCCTTGGTGCTCAACTTGCTAAAAATAGAAATTTATGAAAAATCATATTGGAAGAGGTCCAAAAGACTCAAAGTGTTTCTAGGATAAATAATGTGCACTCATAATTTGAATCCAGGGCCTAGAGATCAAATTGATAAGAAATGAAAGTTCTTGTATGTTTCCTAGAAAAGTGATATCGAACTTGGAATCATGCAAGGACTCTCCCTGTATGCTCATAACCGCTTCAAACTATCAAAATACCCAATCAAACTGTGTATCCTAAAAAGTAGCAACAATTGTTGTATGTAGATATGTTTCTCAAATGCATGGGAAAACAAGATAACTCTACCTTTGAACAAACAAACATGTATTGACCATATACTTGTCTTTGATGGGAACCAACCTCTTGCTCAACACAAGTGATAAACTCTGGGAGAATCTCAGAATGCTAGCCAAAATAATGCATGTTGGCTCTTAACCCTCAGTATTTTCAAGGTTTAAAATCTAGGGTTTAACAATGAGTAAAGGAAATTTCTCAACTCCCACCTCTCCACAAAAAAAAGTCATGCAATATTTATTTGGGAAGATTATTTTTGTGAGAAAATTTACTCCTAAATTTGCATAAACGATCAAGCCATTGAAAAAAATGATATGTAAATATGAAAATTTTAGGTGGAATAAATAAGGAAATGAATCCTTTGACAAGATTAAGGTTGTTATCTCCCAATATCTTGTATTACGCAACACTAATTTCAACAAATATTTCTTTATCTATACATTTGCTTATGACCAATCTCTAGAAAAATTCTTGAGACAGAAGGATGATGAAAACCATGAGCCCTCGATATCCTTTATGAGAACCAACTTGCAGGGGCTCGAGCTTAAATATCCTACTATGGACAAACAAGAATATGTTTTCTAGAAGGCAGTAAAACATTTCAGATCATATATCTTAAAGAATCATATGAAATTCATAGTACCTCACCCCGTAGTAAGGTATTTATTCACACAGCAAGAAATGGAAGAGAGGAGAGGGAATATTAGTCTTTGATTGCATCAGAGTACTTTCCTTGGCCAAAGAAGGGAAACAAATTTTGGGTTTTTTTGCAAGAAAAAAAAGGGACGACGTATTTCAACTTACATTATGAAACATTTTGAGCCAAATTTATATAAAAAAAAATTGATATTTGAATTCCTCTTGGAAAAATACCCATTTTCAAAAAACAAATCGACTGAAATAGAGCCCGAGAAGTAAATTTATCAACATTTTAATTTCAACAAATGTTTAGGGTTTTTTTGGAAAAAACTACACGATTTACAGTGAGGGGAAATTGTGGGAAGGAATTTAGAGTGTAGTTACACAAGTGTAAGAAAATATGGTATTAGGGTTTGCACCCATGTGGTTAAATGGGATGGAGGAAGATATAGATCCTATGGCTGATATCTCAAATAGTTTAGCAACAATTAAAAACATGCCTTACCACTACCAGGGGTATATAGCATTGGATGAGAAAATTCATACAACTTTTCTCTTTAAAATATATTTCACCCTTAAGTATGGATGTTGACCCAAGAATGTGGAAGAGGATTCCTTTAAAGGAACATGGTAGAAATTAAAAAGAAGTGAGAATAAAGAACAGGTGGAGGAGCATGCATCTAATCATGTTGAGGATGTGTTCAATACTGAGAAAACAACATCTAGTACACCATCATAGCTATCTCATGAGATCCATGGCACTATCACATATGATGGATAGGTTGACAACACACATGATACATATTTCTGATTAGTCGATGTTGAGGATTCAACATCCCTCCCTACCTATGATTCTTATGATGATGGAGGATCAATAATGCTAGCACCTAACTATGATGTAGATTCAACACCTCATCCTATTTATGAAATATATGATGATTGATATTAGTGGAGCGGTTGATACATTGGTCCATATAGGACACATGGTGGTAAATTATGATACAATGGTGTGCAGTAGTATACAATAGTATAAAACTGTGTATGGTGATATACAATGGGTTTTTGGAATGACTCCCCTAGGGATACCTCTAGACAGGGACGTTGAGCATACCCTTGAGTTTACATTGTCCATGGATAAGGAGTGGATATATGAGCTTCATCAAGTAGCATAATCCTTGAAGATTGATATTTGAACATGATTGTTGTGTTGGTTTTGTCACATGGGTGAGAAAAAACACAACACTTACCTCCTTGGTTAAGTCAGCTAAAAAAGACAGGTTTGTGAGTTGATTAAGTAACCAAATACACATGAAACAAGAAAATAAAAAGAAATAGAAAAAGAAATAAATTTTAGAGAATCTTGCAAGAACTCGAACCATGAAAAGAAAAAAAATACCATCATATAGCTACCAATGGATAAATATATTGATCGGTTAACACCATAGAGAAAGGAAGGGACTTATGAATCCCCTCTTCCTCCTTGGGAGGGATCTTGAGTTCCCTAATAGAGAGATATTCTCTTCATGCAATGGAAAGTGACAATGGTGAAGAAATACAATTCTAATCCTCTCAAGAGGTGAGTGGAATGGCCCTTGCTATAGTGCTTAAATGATTCCAAGAGAAAAGAGGATTCTCCAAGAAGAATTCTTGCAACATAATAATACCTTGAAGTTCTTGTTTTTCTAGCACATCCATGGAACATATTTATAGTGTCCATTCATGGCAAGATATAACCAGTTCATAATGTGAACAAGGGGCCTTTTAGGGCACTTCCTATCCCTTTACCAGCCTCCAAGATAGATTTTTCTCATATCTAAGTGTCAAATCGTGTTGGGGGTCAGACTAGAAGTGGTTGAGAGGCCAACAATATTCATAAATGTGTCGTTCATGAGAAGTGCATGGATTTTCTCTTAGACAGTTGTGCATATTGCGCACAATGCACACTGAGGGATGTGTTAGCTTGCACATTTTGAGCATTGTGCATGCACTTCCTTTGGTGAATTTGCGCACTTAAATTTTTGAACCAAGTGTATAGTTTTGTGCCTTTTTGATGGATTTTGATGTTGTAGATGTACTAATTGTTGTTGGAATTGATGTTTTTCTTCAACCATTGTGTGCAACATTGCAGATGATTTTTCAGTGATAACAGATGCCCCCTAATGTGTGAGGTTAGGAACATACGTATAGAAGAAATACATCAATGTTATTTTGCTGAGAATTCCATTGTAAGGAAGAGTGAAGAGAGGAACTGCAAGAGAGATCCGTTGGAGGGAGAGGGAAAAATGTGGGAACCAAGCATTTCTCTAGGAAGAAAAATATAAAATTTGTATCAAATGAGGCAGGCATTCCCCATGCTTGTGTCATGAAACCAAAATGTGGGACTATAACTAAAAATGTATGAATATGTATATAGCTACAATTCCCTCAGGGGAAGTTAATAACGACAGATGACGATTCTCACTAGTGAACTAGCTCTGAAGTGAGTAATGGACGACTGTAATAAGTGTGGATGATCCGTAGGCATTAATGGCCTATCAACTTTAGAGGTCTTTGGATGGTATGAAACAACTGCAATCGTTGCATAGTAAGACCCACCGTAACATGAGATTTTGATGAAGTTGAATGTTATGGGGGTCAAAGGAATCAAAAACAAATGATGATTCTCTCTGTCATGTCTGAGAATCCTCATTGAAAAGGTAATGAGATTCAATATACTATCGCCCTTCTGGAAACTGTGTTGATGTCGACATGAAGGGAGACATGATGTCAAGAAGCAAAGGGATTCTTGAAATCCACTGAGTAATAGATGATATCAGGTACTGACAAGTAACATGAATGAAGTCAAGATGTTATGGGACTTAAGACTGCTCTTGGTTGGGGTGTTGAGGGATGATGGTCAACAACTGTAAAACTAGATCTAGGGTCAGGGGGACAACTAGATATGGGGTTAAACTGTGTTGAAGGCTAAAAAAGTGGGAAAACTCAGAGGTTGTGGGTAAATGGATTGGGATACTTGGGGTTTGTTAATGGCCTATCAACTTTAGAAGTCTTCGACTGGTATGAAACAACTGCAATCGTCACATAGTAATACCCACCATAACATGAGATTTTGATGAAGTTGAATGTTATGGGGGTCAAAGGAATCAGAAAGAAATGATGATTCTCTCTGTCATCTCCGAGACTCCTCATTGAAAAGGTAATGAGATTCAAGATACTATCTCCCTTCTAGAAACTGTGTTGATGTCGACATGAAGGGAGATGCGACGTCAAGAAGCAAAGGGATTCTTGAAATCCACTGAGCAATAGATGATATCAGGTACTGAAAACTAACATGAATGAAGTCAAGATGTTGTGGGACTTAAGACTGCTCTTGGTTGGGGTGTTGAGGGATGATGGTCAACAACCATAAAACTAGATCTAGGGTTAGGGGGACGACTAAATATGGGGTTAAACTACGTTGAAGGATAAAAAAGTGGGAAAACTCAGAGATTGTGGGTACATGGATTGGGATACTCGAGGTTTGTTAATGATGTCGATATGAAAAAAAGGGTGGATGGCCCAACCAAGGGTGACATGGGTTTCTTTGCCATGTAAAAGAAGGCCATTGAAGATGATGACTAAAAAAGCTATGTATATGCTGGAAAAAAGGGATTTATACAATTACCAAAGAAATAAAGAATAATTTGGGTTGAGTATACAAATACAGAAACAAGTGCCCCAGTGAAATATGGCTTGGCCTATTTAGAGTGCAAGTTTGTGAAAGAGAACTAATGGAGGGTGGGGGCCCCATGGGTGGGTTTCTATATTAGGTAAGTGGATGGAGGGAAATATGTAGATGGGAAAACTGATGGTGGATGAGATGGGGGGCTAATGAAACCGTGGGGGTGTAGTCAATAGAACCAATTGTAAGATGATATGACCCGAGAGTCCATTGGGAAGGTTAGAAATATGATGAGAAGTATGGGGTTCATTCTTGGAAGTGAAAAAATACTATTGGGACTCCCAATCCTAGGGGGTGAAATCAGCATGAGTGTCAAGTTGCCAAGGGGAACTATGAATGGGAAAAATCATGTGGGGGAGAGTTCTATCAGATGAAAGTACCAAAATATGGCAGAGTTAAAGATATTGCAGAGACGAATGTAGGGACCCTAAAGGTAGATGTCAGAGGGTGTGACTGGGATATGAAATTATCAACAGAGGGAGTAACTACTTGCCAGTGTTGTACATATACCTAAAGGGGCTGTAAGCTTGTTGAAAAAGTAACTTCACACATAAAAACCAAATACCCATTGTGAATAATATCTGATGATAAAGAACATATAACAACTATTTGATAAAACTAAAAGTGAGCATGCGTACCTGAACGTGGCGTGAGAAAAATGCTCCTCCAGGGAAAAGTGTAGATGATAACATGAGGATTGTGAATGTGTAGATGGTTGGATCAGGATCTTGTGGCTGAGAACATATCAGAAAATAGAGGCTCTAGGCTCATGTAACAAAATGTGGAAGTTGGGAAAAAGGGCATATATATGGATGGTGGGCCCATAATGCCACCTCATTTGTATTTGACACTAATGTTGATATGACAAGAGAGCTGTGAGGAGATTTCGAGATTAAAAGAGCATGAGGCAATCGATCCGGGAGCAACGAGAGATAGGTTAGTGGCCCTATCCTCCTGCATTTTGTGAAGTTGATAGATTTGTAGGTAGGGGTTATACAGAGGGTCATACAATTGTTTTTAAGGGTAGGAGCTCACAAGTGCATGGGAAAAGGGGGAATACCCACGCATGTGTGCCCGAGTAAACCTCAGTTTCTCGCACATTATGTGCATTTTTTTTCTTAACAGTCACACACTGCGGAGTGCATGGATGTGGTGAGGAAATATGCTGATAATGTGTGGTTGTTCTTGAGACAGTCGCGCATGTGGGCGCATGACTAGGACAGACAGGTGTGCATAGGATGCACGCCTGTATGAGTGACAATTGCACACCCTTGCATGGTTGTGGGTGAGACAAATATGCATTAGTGTGCAGCTATATGAAGAATAGTCATGCACTGGTGTGTAACTGTATGGGGGGAAAGCTGTGCACTATGTGTAGGCTCAAGGGTGTGTGAATTTTTTGATAGTTATGTTTTTTTGATGGATGATGTGGTTGATTAGATGATTCTGGGTGGATGCAAGTGATCAACATAATTTAGAGCACGATGTCGGTCCACTGGAAAAGAGATTGGGACCAACTGGAGAGGCTGTGAGGGAGAATCCTAGTGTACATAGACACTTGGCAGCCTAGGGGTTGCTCAAGTTTTTTTATTGTCCTCTGATACAGTCGTAGGAGTTCTTTCTCTATGTTTTTATTAGGAAGTGGAGCATTGATTTGCAGTGGTTTGTGGTGAGAGGGGAGAAGTTGGCATTCTCTACAACAAAGGACATGTACTTTTTGAAATGACTCACATTCTTTGGGAGGGCATTGGTCATGGATCCCCAGATTTCAGGGGAGGATAGGGTGGAAACCATGGTGGCTCGACATTGTTCTTGGTCTAACCCTATGTCGGGTTCATTGTTCGGATTGAGGCCATCGATGAATTTTTGACTAAATGCATCGTCGCCATGGTGGTGAGGATCTATGGATCCTTGGGAACTCAACAGATCATAGGTGGTCATTTGAGGGTGGTGGAGGAGGTCTTCGATGGAGAACTATTTGCATGGGGTGTGCTGATGCATACCAGGATGATGTCCCAAATGAACCGGTTTCGGCATGCCAACTCCGATGACTTTACATTCGGGTCTATTTGGTGGCCTGGTTTTTGGAGAGGGTGCCTCTATTGCGCTTGTGGATTACTTTGGATCTAATTTCACGACGACAATTGTGGTTGATGCGATGGGCACATGTCTTGGCGTGGCATGGAGGAGGGGAGGGTGGCCACTACTTCACGACCATGGTTGCTCGAGTGTGGCGTCAGATGCCACATGTGATTCTATGATATCCATACACGGGTATGGACTACAAGTAGGATCTAGACATGGTTCTACCTCCTGGGGAGGACTAGGACCAGAGGGGTACGTGTTGTATCTATTTATTGTGATTTTGGTAGATAGCATTTATTAGACATGTATATGGATGTTGTTATTATATCAGTGTTGCTTTGCAGATGTTGGACCCCAGGGGCGAGAGGCAGAGGTCAACTAAGAGTCAGCTCGATGTGAGCTAGCTCAATAAGAGCCCACAGAGCCTAGGGTTGGGGAGAGGTGTCAGAAAGATGACGTTAGTGAAAAAACATCCAGAGAACCACATGGAGACGTTGATATGATGCTAGAGGATATATGCTAATGGTTCAATTGGGTCCTTCAGGGTGTTCCTGAGAGCATATGGGACCACATCCAGGATGAGGAGGTCCTGGACTAGTGTGTGGGGGCATCGGTAGAGTGGTGGACATTGATCTGCAATGAAACAACGGCGGGGGAAGCGATGACTGGTCAACTACCTTCTGGAGTGGGAGGGCCCCAGTTGGTGGGGCACCTCCGGCTGACAGAGGACCTGGGGGGGATATTTAGGGGCACATTGAGGGACAAGTTTTGTATGTATGGGTTTGGGAGCCCAATTTTTTAGAGGGTAGTTGATACCCATTTTTGTACTCATAGGGATGATGGGACTCATGAGCCTACACACAGTTGTATATCTATTTTTTGTAAAATAGTTTATGACCTCAATGATATATATGATGGATATTTTGATCATGTGTGTCTTTATGATTTGTGTTTTATGATGTATGATGTCTACTGATATCTGTCGACAAATGTATGATGTTGTGTATATGATATTTTTAATGTGATAAATGCCAATATAATACTAGTTTAGCCATGTGATCTGTTACTTGATTGATGTTTCTTGGAATATGTGTAAATGTGATGGAATCAAAGTTACGAGATAAGAGTCTAACTTGCAGGTATTTTCAAAAGAGGCAAGGATCGTGAACATGATACATGTTTTTGAGATGCAGGATGACAAGCTGGGAATCTAATAGAACACTAAGGTGACGAATGGTGGTGACTGGCCTCGGCGAGGAGACTAATGACGACATCATATTTAGCTTGGTTGTTGGTGATTGGACCTAATCATATACCACTATAATATAATAATATATGTGAGGGGGTATAGATGGCCCAAGTGGCCGAAGCAAGATTCTGGGTCCAACCGTTGGCACCGTCATCATAACTGATGTGGTAGGTTGATGGATGGTACATCTGTCAATAACATGGGGGATATATCAGACATGAGGAGTCATGGTAGAAAATAAGACTAAAACATATACAAATTTGTTCAAAGAGAAACCTAAGGTAAGGGGGATATGCTTAGGCATAAAATTTCTTCAAGTATAACTCGTTGACAGGTTCCTTGAGAGGGAAGTCTTCTGGAGAGGCCAAAATGTAGGTACCTTTAGTGAGGCAATGTTGGATGATCAAGGGACCGTGCCATAATGACTCAAATTTCCCATGGCCGAGAGTGTCATGAAAAATATCATAGGCTAACACGATATCACCTTCATTTAATGAGAAAAGGTTGACATAGCGATCGAAGGTGGCTTTGGACCATTTTTTAGCTACCTCATTCTGTTGTAATGAAGATAGACGGTCTTCATCAAATGATGGTCTCTATGGGAGAAGTGTTAGGTAAGAGCTCTATGGAAATGTGTAATGTTGGTATTTCTCACTCGATAGGGAGGGTGGCTTTGATCCCATGGACAAGGTGGAACAGTGTAAAACCGGTGGCAGTTTTGACTATTGTGCGATAAGCCCATAAAGCGGAAAACAACATATGATGTCAGTTGGTCTTATGTTTGTTGACGATGCATTGGAGTATGGTTTTGAGGACTTTGTTGACAACCTCAACCTACCCATTGGAATGAGGGTAGAATGGGGAGGAAAACTCATGGGTGAAGCCTAGTTATGAGGAAAGTTCTACAAAGATCTCATTCTCAAAATGTTTCCTGATCCAGGGGATCAAATTTTGCTCAAAATTCAAAGTGCTCGGAATCACTTCAAATTGAACAGGAGTGCAGGTCTCATCATCACGAACCCAATGCAACTCGTTTGGGTTCAAACAGAGGTCAGATGAGAGAGATATCGCGTTCTGTTCAAAACGACCAATAGGCAAAAAAAAATTGTGCTGACTGTACAGTCCATACAATCTGTACGGATGCTGATGTGGCAAACCGTACGACATATGGCAGACAATTGTGTGGATAGTTGATAGTTGACGTGGCAGATATTGGTTGGCAGATGTGGATGAATAGTTTGCTGACACGTGGCATATTTTGTCCAATGGTTTGGTGCCATGTGGCCTAGTCATGGGTTGCCACGTGGCACCTTGTTATTGGTTGGTTGTATAAAATTTATTTGGAGTCCACCAGAATCGACCTCGTGACCTCTACCTGCATGCAAATTCTTTGCAAAGTCCACCAACCAACGCACCATAACATGTTGATTATTATATATATGGTGCGAATTATATTTGAGTTTGAATGTTTTAAAATTGGTGTGGGGGTCGAACTGGGGCTTAGCCCCAGCCCGCGGTTATATTGTTTATGTCATATGGCCACCGGTTTAAAACCTTTGCATGCGCACATTTCAAACTTTAAGCCCTGGTTGTATACATTGCAATGTAACCACAGGTGTGCGCCATGTTTTAACCATAGCCCTTTTTGTATGAGCTCGATCACATGTGTTTGTGCATAGAACCACCGGCGCGCACCGACCATTGTCATTTGATTGGACTTGGCCCCTTTTAAATGCGTGTGAGGTCATGTGGTGGCCATGTGCCCGTGGGCCTTGGCGGTTAAGGTCTAGCGCGTAATTTTCCTACAGTTTGTACCGATTGTGCGGTTGCACCCAGTGCTGAGTTTTTCCACATTTATGTGTGTGGGGGCTAGGTTGAGGCAACAAGGGTGCATTTTGGCGATCCAGAGACAACAAGTTTGAAGGGGAACTTCCAGGAAGCCTATCTTCTTCAATTTTTGGCCAAACGAGGTGCCGAAAAATCCCATCTAGGGGTTTTTGGATGTTCTAAAGCCATTGGAGCCATCTATTTGGCATTTTGAGCATTGTAAAGCACATATTTTAGCAATTTGAGAAAATAATACAAAAGATCCATTGGAAGTTGGACTAGGAGATGTAGCCCAAGAGAGGGGTGAACTCCTTTATCATTTGTTGTGTTATGTGTTTTATGTTCACTGTTTATTGTTGTTGTTTATATGCATATTGAATGAGTCATTTCTATAAAAGTTGTGTTGCAAAATTGATCCATTTGCATTTTAACACATGAATTAAATCTTGCAAATATTTTCAAGAATACAAGTCTTCTTCATTTTTAGATCAAGTTCATATCAGAGCATAGGTTTTTGAAGACTTGATTATTTGCAAGTGTTTTGTTTTCTGATGCTCACAAGGTTGAAACTCACAAGGGAATAAGGTCAACTTGAGCCAGTTTCTCATCCTTCAAGGAGGAAGATTATATCATCACCTTGAAGCTTTCAAGGGAGGCATTCACCGGTAAAACCATGAAGGGAGTCATGAACATATTCCTACAAAAAATGAAGATCTCAGAAAGGATTTCATGGAAGTAAAGGAAAATGATGAAACTCTTGATGGAAGAAAGGAATATAGGGTTGCCAGGTGAAGGCTCCAGCCCTTTAAAAGCATAGGGAGACAGTGGTGATGAAACTCCAAAAGGAAATGGAGGGAATGAGACAGCCTCCACCACCCTCACCTCCATCTTATTCTTCTTCCTACCGGTTCAAGACCTCTTTGAAATTCTCCAAAAGGACATGGTAAAACTCCATGCAAATGTCCCTTTGTTAAATCTTGATATTAAATTCAATTGCCAATGTACAATGGAGAGGTAAATGATGAAAACTAGATAATTGGTTAAATTAGTTGAGGGTGTATTGTAGGATACATATAAAATTCAAGATGATGAAACTAAGGTCCAGCTTACAGCTTCTTTAAGATTGGATAGATGCGACACTCATTTGGTGGGAAATGAGACTCAAGAGGACATGAAGAAAAATGTTAAAATTTTAACCTCTTGGAATGGTTTTATTGTTGCAATTGAGAATAATTTTACCCATTTGGCATATATGAAAAAAAGCTACTATGGATTGGCAAAATTTTAGACAAGCTAAAGGACAAATGTTATAAAGCTTTACTCAAGAATTTGGAGAAGAGATTTGGTTTTGGGAATAGATTTGTCTTCTCAAGAAAAATTTACTCAAATACATTGGGCTTTACATGAATATTGAGACATACAATACTCATGTTTAATCAGCCAAATCTAGATGAAGTTTTTGTTCAGACCACTCATTTGTAGCCAAAGAGGGAAGGAATGAAACTCATGAGGGGTAACAAGAAACCTTTCAATCATGGAGACAAAGAAAAGTTCAAAGGGAAATGTCGAAAAATTTTGTTGTTGTTAAGGAGGGAGAAAATTCACATGCAAACATTGTTCAAAAGATGGCCATGATGAGAGACCATTGTTGGAAACTTCATTATGAAGAAGACCCAAAAGTTTGGCAACAAAGGAAGTCAAGAAGCTGTTGCAACCATACAACATGATTTAGGTTCTGATTAATTACAGTAAACAAAGGTCACAACTATGGGCTATCAAGGTAATGGTTATGTTTCAAGTACTAGTTCTTCTAGTAACAATAATCTCAATGTAACACAACGAGAAAGAGAAAATTGAACTTTTTTCACATAAGGGTTGTTTCAAACATACCAAATAGATACTCTATTTGATCACAGGATCTCAAGCAAACCTTATGTCCGAAGACAACATTAAGAAATCAAAATTGAAAACAATTCCACATCCTAAAAGCCATACCTTCTTGGTTGGATATGTGATAATGCTAAATACACGTAACAAGAGGGTGTAACTAGAGTTTATGTATCCTTGCAAATTTTATTGATGAGGTAGAGCTTGATGTTATTCCTTTGGATATCTATGGTATTGTGTTGGGAAGCCCATATTTATAGGATGGCTTCCTTTTTCATCGTCATTGAGAATAAAGTATCCTTGTTTAGAGGCCGTTAATTTACATTGTCGAGGCCCATACAAAGAAGATGAATTTATCACTTGTAAATGTGGGACAAATATGAAGAGAGATTAGTCAATCTTGTAAGAATTTTGTTCTCATAATTAATAAAGCCACAAATATAATGTTGAAAACAAAGTTTTTCAAGGTTGTGATGCAAATTTTAAATCTGATTTATATGATTTTGTTAATCAATATGATGAGATGCTTAAGGAACCAAAGGGATTACACTCCAAAGGGTATCCCAACATGAAATTCAATTCTGACAGATTGTCCTCTTTAAAACATTGGTATGGGATGTGGAGTCATGGAAAATGCAATCAAAAAAAACAAATTCAGGGATTGCTTTCTAGACAAAGGGGTCATTGGCCACCAAGCACATGTCATATGGATCTCAATTGTGTACGAAAGAAAGATGGTACACATATTGTGTTAATCATTGATTTCGGGGCCTTGAATAATATTACGGTAAATAATCATTATCATCTTCCTAGTATTGATGATTTCTTGATCAATTGAAAGATGTTAAGTATTTTACTAAATTGGATTTGAGAAAGGATATCATTAAGATCAAGATTGCCGAAGAGACATGGAAGGCAAACTTTCAAAATAAAAGCAAGGTATTGGAGATGGATGGTAATGCCTTTTGGACTTTGCAATGCACTGCTACTTTCATGAGAGTTATGAATGATGTATTAAGGCCTTTAATAGATGATTGTTTTATTGTCTACTTGAATGACATTTTGATCTTTAGCAAATCTAAGTAGACAAGAGCATGTTTAATATGTGAAACAAGTTTTGGATGTTTGAAAGGAAAAAGTTGTTTTTTGAAGATGTCCAAATGTGAGTTTGGAAAGACTTCACTTATTTACTTAGACATATTGTTGGTGGAGGTGAATTAAGAATTGATCCCTCCAAGGTCAAAAGTCATATTGGAATGGCCCAAGCCCAACAATGTAATGGAGGTAGAAGTTTTTTAGGAGCAACCAATTGGAGAAATTTTATTGCTAACTTTTCTTCAAATTGTGACTTAAGTTACATGTAGTGACAAGTGTCAAGCATGTTTTCAATGGGGAGGCAAACAGAAGGCTTTTGATACTTTTAAAGAGAGAATATTGAGTTAGCGCCAGTTCTTGCACTTCAAATTTAAGACAACCTTTTGAAATCAAAACAAATGCAACCAGTGCAATGGGAGAAGTCTTGCTACAACATGAGTAGCCCATTTTTTCATTCTGAAACTTTTAATGGTGTCATGATAAACTATCCTACTTATGATAAAGAGTTGTATGCATTGGTGCAAAGTGTGAAAAATGGAAACATTATTTATGGAAAGAAACCATGCCCACGGATCATCAACCACATAATATTACAATCCTGAAACAAAGCTACAACAAAGCTAGGCACTTCAGATGGATGGGTTTCTACAGAGTTCCACTTGGTCATCGGGTATAAGAAGAGAATTTATAACAAAATTGCTAACAATGAGCTCAAGACCTGGCTATTGATTTAATACGATTGTTGTAAGCATGGTCTATCATTATTGCATGAGAGTTATGTTGAGCAATATGCTTTTGAATGATGATTTTAAGAAGTATATGAGACTTTGTGTCATTCTAACCATGTTGAGGGACTGGATTACCATGTGCATGATAATATTTTGTATCATCTTGGCTTAGCTATGTGAGTCCCGCAGGTGAAAGAATCTACAACATAATGAAGAAGCCATTCTTCTCTTATTTTGGTCACTTTAATTGTGACAAGGTACGTGTGAATTTACCCAAAGATGCGCTGTTATTTCAAAATGAATAGTGTGTTTCAAGATATGTTTAGGGATGTTCATTATGTGCCACAAGCAAACCTAGCAATTGAAGTTGGGTTTGTATACTCCATAGCTGGGTTTTCCTTCTCATCCTTGGGAAAGTATTTCTATGGATTTAGTAGAGGAGGTCTACCTATGTCTAAACGAAATCATGATTATCTTTATGTTGTGGTTGATCGATTTGTAAAAATGTGTATTTTGATGCCATTGTAGAAGCAGGTTACAGCTGGAAAATGACACAAATGTTCTTTCAAAATGTTTGGTACATTTTGGATTGCCTAAATCCATTATTTATGATAGGATTCTCGATTTATTGGAGATTTTGAATTAGAGTTTGTAGACTCATGGAGGCAATTGAAAAAACACAACTTTTCATCGTAAACTTCAATGAAAATTGAACAGTAGTAAATAGAACAGTGGTGTATCTTTTTTGTGGTTATTGCAGCAAGCATCTAAACTTTGGGATGAGCATTTACACTACATTCATGCTTGTCGATCTAAGCACTCTTCAACTCAAGCATTGCCATTTTAGGCATGTTTGTATTGCCCAAATCTCCTTTAGATTTTATCCTTTGGGAAGGATATACTATTGATGGTCAATATGACATTGATAGGAAAGAGAAAAGTTCATTGAACAAATTAGGTTGGTGCATCAAATGGTACAAAAGCAGTTGGAAAAAGAGTCAGGCCAAGTACAAACAAGACATGACAAACATAAAGTGTTGATCATAGTTTCCAAAATTGGACATGAGTTTGGCTTACACATTAGTAAGGAGAGGCTTAAGGAGAGGCTTAAATTACTAAAACCAATTGATATGGTCCTTTCAAGATTATTGACAAGATTGGTAACAATGTCTTCGTTTAAGATTTGCCTCCATATATGCAAATGTATGGAGTTGTTAATGTTGAGAATTTGAAATTGTATGAGCCTCCTTTGATTGTTAGTCAAGGAGAGCATGTTCAGATCCCTTCTATAGATGATTTTTCCTAGAATATCTTACAGGCGCATGAAGACACCATCCTTGACAGGAGATTGAGAACTTCAAAACTAGGAAATGTGGAATATCTTGAGTTGGTCTTAAAGGCACAAATCAAAACAAAACTAAATGGATTGAGGTTTGAAAGGTGACGGAACTATACCCTCATCTTGGATAGGCCCGAAAATAGTCTTTTGAGAGGTCCAGATTTTCAATGGGGAGGTGTGATCGAGGGGATCAAATTTTGCTCAAAATCAAAGTTCTCGGAATCGACGCTTCCGTCGGACAAGAGCATAGGTCTCGTCATCATGAACCTTACAACTCATTTGGTTTCAATGACGGATGTCGAATGAGAGATAAGTGTTACGTTCAAAAGCGACCAACGGGCAAAAAACATTTGTCTTGTGCAGTCATTATAATCCGATCTGGATCTTTGACATAGCGGAACCACCATCGTGCGTGTGAGACAACCATGTGGGCCAGTTGACAAAATTGACGTGAAGCAGCTATTGGTTGGCATATGTGGGCGAATAGTCTGGCGACACGTGGCATATTTTGTCCTAATAGTTTGGTGCCACATGTAAGCCCAGTGGGTAAATTTTCCCCATGGCACCACATTATTAGTTGGTTGTATAAAATTTATTTGGAGTCCACGGACTTCGACCCGTGACCTCCACCCACATACAAAGTCTTTGCAAGTCCACCAATATTACACCATAACATGTTGCTTATTATATGGTGTAATTATATTTGATTTGAATGTTTTAAAATTCAGCGCGGTCGGTGGGAGATAGCCCCATTACGGTCGATTTTATGTCATATAATACGGTTTAAAACGCTAGCGTGTGCACATTTCCAAAATTTAAAGCCCGGTCATATACATTGCAATGTAACCATGGGAGCGTGCCATGTTTTAACCATAGCCCTTTTTTTGTATGATCTCGGTCACATGTGTTTGTGCATAGAACAACCGGCCCGCGCCCAACCGTTGTCATTTGAATTGGTCTTGGCCCCTTTTTATATGTGTGCGAGGTCATGTAGTGGCCCATGTGATCGTGGAATATGCGGTTAGAGGCTACTTTATGTCGTCCTCTGATTTGTACCAATTGTCGCGGTTGCTTTGGTGTTGTGTTTTTCCACATTTATGCACGTGGGGGTTAGGTTGAGGCAACAAGGGTGCATTTGGCAATCAAGACAACAAGTTTGAAGGGGAACTTCGAGTATCTTCTTCAATTTTTGGCCAAGCGAGGTGCCAAAAAAAGCCCGGCTAGGGGTTTTGGACCGTTGAAGCCATTGGAGCCATCTGTTGGTCATTCTAAGCATTGTAAGAAACTACATATTTGAAACTTTGAGCAAATAATACAAGATATCCATTGGGCTGGACGGGGAGATGTTGGCCCAAAGAGAGGATGAACTCCTTTATCATTTCATTGTGTTTTGTGTTTTTTGTTCACCATTTATTGTTGTTGTTTTATATGCATCTTGAATGAGTAATTTCTATGAAAATTTTGTTGCAAAATTGATCCATTTCATTTTAACACATAATTAATCTTTACAAATATTTTCCAGAATACAGAGTCTTCTTCATTTTTAGATCATTACCATGATCGGAAACTAACTGTTATTGGACTCTGAATCAGGTAATGACATGGTTAAATAAAAATAATGTGTTTAGTATTGCTTGGTGATAATTAAATTGGGCATGGAATTCGATGACCCATTTAGTAAAATAATCCACCACCATGACAATGTAGTATCCATTACTAGATGGAGGATGGCAAGTCATGAAGTCTATGCCCACTGAAGGGATAATTGTGATGGATGGCCAGAAGAGTTGGTGGAGCTTATGATTTGTTTGCATAAAGATGACATTTATTGCATCACTTGATGACATGGATGCAATCATAAAACAAAGTAGACTACAGTAGTCGACTTGAATGATTTTTTAGGCAGTGGAAATACTTGATAGGTGACCACTGCAAGCACCATTGTGGCAATCATTCAAGACTCGGTTAGCTTTGTTGATGGTAAGACATTACCAAAGGATGGTATCGACCCCTCATTGGTAAAGAATGTCCCCGATGAGGAGATATCGAGAACTTTCGTTAGATAATGCTTTGATGATCATCATGAGAGAGGTGAGATCCAAACTTTTATGTAAGAAGCTAGATGAGGAAATTAAAATTAGGTACCAAGGGTCGTCAAGGGAATGAAGAGGTATTTGTAGGAAATACTTGTTGATGGAGGAAGCTTTGGCATCTGAGGAAAATACATAATGAGTTCATCTAGGACTAGATCTTTATTGATTTTGGGAGTAGAAAACTCTAGATCCTATTCCTGAGGGATAATGATCCATCGGGAAAAAATCGTGGATTTTGATAATCAAATAAGAAATTATTGCACGTGGGATTGGAATTTTTATCGACCTTGGTGATTCGAGAAGAAAGAATATAATGTCACGGTTCTGGATTGCAAACAAATGCTAACACATTTTTTCATCATGATTATGCTTTACAAGGAGGTGGTCTGGAAGGTTTTACTAATCATAGTAAATGATATGTTCCCTCCCATCATCCCCTAATTGGACAAGGACTCCTATAATGAGAAACAATAGGAGGATGATAAATTAGAGGATGTAATCACAATCATAATTACGTTGGACTAATCAAAGGGCATTGGATAGAGGATTTTGAATCATAAAAAAATGTTTGAGCATGTTCATCCCGCCGAGAATGGGATATCATGACATATTAGGCAGAGAAAACCATGTGCACAAGTGGCATGGTATGGGACAAAGCAATGTAAATAGTTGGCTTTTCCTTGAAAGCTCTGCGGAGTTAATCTGATCGGTGGATATTGGTGGCCACCCACCTTTTCAAGCAGCTCAAAAGCGACTTTATGTCAATTTTGGCAATTTACTATTTTTAGCAGGTTTTAACTTTTGGGGGCCATTTTGAGGGCCCACAAATGAAGATTTTCAGACCGAGGTTCTCAATGATATTAGGAATAGTGAGACCCCAAAATGAATCTCCTCGGCGATACCTTTCCAGCGAGCTATCTTGCGCCTAAAGCAGATGGTATACAAAAGTTATGACCCCGGGAGATTGATGCACCAACTTACCCAAGCAGACCCACATGACTTTTGGCCATCTCCTAGGGTTTAGGTTTTTGGATGTCTAGGACTTTTTGGCATTCCCAATTGTTGTAAAAAGGCTCAGAGAGCCTCATTGTAACCATCTTTTTTTGGCAAATCACGAGTAGCCGTCATCTCTTCTGGAGATAAGGCATACCATTCTAGTTAGTCTTTCTCTCTGTATTTTTAGTCTCTGTACATTTCTTTCATTAATAGAAATGTGTATTCTTGTCTCTATGTTTATGGTTGCATCTCACTGATATATTTCTGTTATATTCTTTGATATCTGTGATATCTCCGTACCTTTCTTTATTATATCTCGCTCTCATTTTAGATAGAACTGTGCATTTCTTTATTATATCTCCGCTCTCATTTCGTGCCGAAAATAATCCGGATCAGTTGGTGTAAATTCCTAGGTGGTGGAATTTATGTGATAGCTTGGAGCTTGAGGGGATCCATAGTTGATGTTGTGTTGGGAAACAATGAACCCAAGGAGGCACCCAACAATGATGCAAAAGAAACACTTGACGAGGTTCAAGCGGATAATATATTGGCGACATCATTGGAAAATGATGCCTAAGTCGTCTAAATGTTGGGTTCTCTTTTTGGATCGAGTAGTGGGGTCATCCAAATAAGAAAGGATGATGTGATAAATATCGTGAAAAACGTAGGTCATGGCCCATTAGAAAGTAGCACTGACACTTTTGAGACCAAAGGGCATGACACGATAAGAAAAGGTACCCCAAGGTGTTGTAAAAGTGGTTTTGTATTGATCTTCTAGGTGGATCTGAATTTGATTGTATCCAGAGAACCCATATATAAAGGATAGTTCCTCGTGGACGACACAATCATCGATTATTTGGTCGATGAAAGGGGTTGGTAATTTGTCTTTGGGACAAGTGTGGTTGAGGTTACGAATGTCGGTGCAGACATGAATAGTTCCCTATTTTTTGTTAATGGGTACGAGTTTGGAGCCCAAGAAATGTACATAATGGGGTAAATGAACTTGACCATGCGTAAATTGTCAATTTAGTCTTTGATAGCCACAGATTTGGCCAAGTGGAGGGGGCATTGCTTTTGATGAATAAGGGTGATATCCGAACATTTGTCGATTCGATGTTTGAATATAAAAATATTGAGGCCATGTATCTTTGTATACGACCAAGCAAAAACATCCTAGTATTACTGAAAGAGATATTTGTAAGAAATGAGTTCTTCAGGGGAGCATGTGGTGCCAATGGTGATCTCTTCTATGATTTAGGGTTTAATGGAAATGTCAATTTAAACTGTGGGGGAGATTTTGGCCATGTTGCCTTCTTCAAAAGCATCAGGGTAAGGGATAGGGTTTTTGAACCAGTCAATATTCCCCGGCAGAATAAAATCCTTGGTTTTGATTGCGCACAGGGAGGCTTGGGTAGGAGGGTGAAAGACATCATGTGAGAGAAAAAGTCTTGATGATGGAGTTCATTTCAAGGGAAATCAGGGGTAATCAATACCTCCAGTATATCTTCGTTTCAGTGAAAAATGCGAGAATATGGCCCGCTGGAAATAAACCAAACATCCAGAAACTATGGGGGATATCTCATTTGGTCAGGGACTGATGAAAAAATATAACGAATTTCAGTAATATGAACATCAGTAGGGAGTTCCTGAGAGGGATAAGGTCGATATGTGTGGCATATTATGCAAATGTTTAGTGTAATTGAGGTAGAGATGGGAAATGATGAGTGTAATGGCCATATTCTGACCATATGGCACATGCAAAATTGGTTCATAGCCCTTTCTTGCATGTGGTTGAGGACTCTGTAGTAGCAGTGGATGTACTTGGTGGAGTGGCAAGCAATGGGGTTTCTTTGGGGAGTGAGATAAGATTGTGTAACTCAGGATGAGTAGGACATCTATTAGTGGGGTGTCCTTCTCTTTTGCATAGTGCATAAGGAGGTTGAGCTCAAGGAGGGGGCAGAGCTATGGGCTCGTTCTTTCTTCATATACCATTAGTGGTGGTGGAGTTTCCTCCAATTGGAGGTGAGGGTGGTGTGGAAGGAGCCTGTACTGGGATATGCATCTGTAATCCCTTTGTCCGAGGAGGGAGAGATGGTGGAGGTACCATAGAGGGTGGATGAAGATACCATACAGGGATGGTGAGAATAGAAGCTACCTTGAATTCTTGAACTCTAGGTGTGTGGTAGAAAAAGGGGATTTTTGTAATGGCCTGGGGAATTGTTTTTCAGACTGGTATTTTCCCCTGGAGGGGGGGGGGGGGGGAATCTAGGACAAGTGGTTTGGTGGTGCTTTTAGGGAATTCCTAAGGTAGTAGTTTATCGACCGGTGGAACTTATATGTGGGGAGGGGCCTCAATGGGAGGAGTATCTTCTCTGATATATGTTTCGTTAGAAGAAAATACACACTTGTGCTGAAATAGAAGGGTTTAGGAGAGGTGGTGTTCCATGATAAGTCCCTAACAAGGATGGGTCCTTGAATATTCTAGGACCGATGTCAATGACCAAAAACACATCCGAGCTATCTCGGATAGGAGGGTGGATGTTATCAATGTTGGTGAAATGATTGGACTCATAATGTGTAAACTAGCCAATGGTGACGATTTTCCCATTGTGGGCGAACATCATCATATGAAACATAGAAGAGGCTACTACCTTCATAATGTTATCTCCTCAAATAAATCAATTGATATTTTTCATTTTTAGGTGATAGGATGTCTTTTAAAAAGGTACTTTTAAATTTTTTAAAGCTCATTTTTCAAAGCTTTACGCATGTAATAAAGTTTAAATAAACATTTGTTTAGTTTTTATTTGATCTAATTCGAATCTCAGGTTTCGGTGGTTTAGGAAAACATTTTGATTGTTCATTAGCCACCAAAAGACTTAACTTTCGGTAGCTTAAAAAAAGGAATCCAGGGCTATTTTAGTCACCGAAATCATAGAAGAGGGGAAAGAATCAGCACATCCTATCACATGTTTCAATCATCAGGTTCAACATTTTATAATTGCAATAAGCCACCAAAAAAATAGGAGAATGAACGTTCACAACCAAAAGCTGATCTCTGTATGATATAAGCGAATCTTTTCAGATCGTTATATCATTAAGTCATATGCTTACGTACCCTCCATCATTACATTTATCAACCATGATTGTTGCAAATCATCAACCGTTCTGCCACATCCCTTGTAATCAGTGCCACGTTCTAAATCTCGCCCCAGTTTTCTCATTTCTACCACAGCCAAGCCTACTCTCACTAACTCTACGCTATGTAACTCTCCCCCGAAATCTGCTCCTTCGATCACAGGTGTGCGGAAATATTGTGGAAAATGAAGAAAGGAGCGTCAACCCTGAGGAAAGAGCTCGACAACATCAGTTACCTGGAATCGCACCCAGAGGTATGTCAAATGTTTATGGATGCAGGGTGTTATAATTTTTGCAAAAAATTACAAAGTTCTCATCAGCAAGTGGCAGAGGCCTTTGCCCTCAATTTCGATGCAAATAAAGCAATCATAGGCTGGGATGAATTCGAGATAGATTCATAGCTGAAGTGACAGAGCTTCCCATGACTGGAGAAAAATGATTTAAAACTACTGTCACTAAAAATGTTGAATTCAGGTCTTACTTGAAACCAAAACACAGGGGTTTGATATGGAAGAAATACATTCATGTGTCTTTCCTTGAAGAGAAATGGAAGCAGTTATTAAAATCCATAATGGTTTATGTAACTTGTGAAGGGTGATACAACATAGTGATGATTTACCATTTTAAACTTATAAATCATTTGACTGGTAGAAAACCACTGAATCTACCCTATTTTCTCCACATAAGTTTATCCAAAATGGCTCATCAAGTCAAGGCCAAGCCTAATCAAGTTGCAGGTAGATTATCCCACCATAGTCTGATCAAAATTTTGGTTTGTGAGTTGTTGCAAAGAAGAGGGAAAGAGTGGAATTACTTCTTGTTCTGGAATGATTTCCAGATTGAGGTTCAGCCAGAGGGTGAAAAGAGTCCTCATTCTAACAAGTCTTCCACACCCAGAAGTGGAAAGAGGAGGAGGAGAGCTATCTCTCCAGATCCAGTTAATCAACCCTCTCCTTCCTCTAAGCTTGACAAAACTAAGAAGAAATTAAATTTCAACAGTGAAAAGGAAAAGGCCAAAGAATCCCCATTGAACAAAAACATTCTTAATCTTCCTTACACAAACTCGGAGGATGAAGAGCACCAAATTCAAATTGGGCAAAAGGATTCAGTTACCACAGGGCGTGAAAATTATGTTTTTGTGGATATATACATAGCAAGTTATGAGGACCTTCCATAACCTACACCTCAAGAAGAACTATAACCACAAATTGCAGATGCCTCATCTAGCAAACGAGTGAAGAAGAGTAAATCAAAGGCAATCAAGAAACTTAAGAAGAAGTTAGCTGAGAAAGAAGCGCTAGAAAGGGTAATAAAAACCAGGTATGAAACCCTGTCAAAGAACTTTGTAGAAAGCAACTCATCCTTGGAAAGATTAGCCCATGAAATCATAAAGGAGAAGAAAAAGAAGGACAAGACTGTAAAATAATACAACAGCTTATGGAGAGTAGCTCAGGGTTTGAAGAAAAAGGTCAGGGATTTGAGGAAACAAGCTATGTCTTCAAAACACCTAGCTCAGACACATGCTTCTCTTGAGACCCTAGAAGAGGTGGCAATTTAGTGCAATGAACTAGAGGCAACCAGTAACCCTACAATCTTTGAGCAAGATGCAGAAGCCTAAAAAGATCTGTCCTAAGGCATTTTTGAGCTAAGACAAGGGTATTTTTGAAATTTTGATAATCTCAAGTTTCAGTGGCTTAGGCGAACATATCGATTGTTCATTAGCCACTGAAAGCAGAGCTTTTGGTATCTAATTGGCCTGAATTCTATCTACTCTAGCTACCGAAAGCACTGATAAGGCAGAAAGTTAATGTTTTTTCACTGGTCCAAGTTTTCCTTGTCCAAAATCCTCAGAAATGGTTCCAATCAATGGAATATAATTAATGACATCCTTATCAAGAGTTTGTTTTGGTTTTGGAGGTGCGCTACAAGATATAAAGGTAAAAAACAATTAGCTATTTTCAAGGATATAAGGTTGTTTGACTACCAATAGGTGTCATGTTCGAATCCTCCCATATCACATGAGATCCAGCAGCCTCGGAAGGCTCACTACACATGACAAAGAATATGAAGAACATAAAGATAATTTGAATATTTGAATTGGCCTAGTTTATAGGATCTTTACCTACTTTATTGGGCTAGTTATTGATTTTCTATTTTTGGAAAAATTCGATCCAGTAATCTAGGATCTTGAAACTGTTTGTAAAGGGCTAAAAAGCCCAAAACATTTGATGAACAAAGGGTTTGATTTTGAGTTCTATAATCCACTGTTACTTTGATAAAGACATTTTATTTAATATATTAAGCCTGCAATCTTCTTTCATTGTTATTGCCAGATTATCTTTTCATTCCTTTTCTATGCCTATGAGTTGAAATCATTTCTTTGTCTATGTTTAATGGTCCCATGGTAACTGTCATCTTACCTTTGATTGTTAAGAAAGAATCATAAGCATCCTTTGCTAGTTTGTTGACCCATCATATATATTGCCTATGCATGTTCTGGTTAATTGATTAGTTTTCTTATCCATTTGATCTACAAACCTATCTGATAATATCTCTTGAAGGCCTTGTATTGCATGAATATAGCTAGACTATCTTGAAGAAACAATCTAGCGAGTTAAGATATTCATCTTGATCCAAACCCACACCCATTATTGAGAAAATAGTTACAAAAAGTTTAAGTTACCAGGCATCTATGAGATACAGCCTAGGAGAGTTTTCCTGGAGGGATAACAAATTGGCACCATTACCAGGGAAAGGAGATTGAAGCTCATCTTCCCTGGGAGACGACAAGATCCAACTTTGATGATAGACAAATTTTGGAAACATTTTCGATTGTAACCATCTATCTGGCGACTCCATTGGAACGAAGTGGCTCCAAGAAGGGCTCATGCCAAGGAAAACCAAGAAAGACCACTGGCAGCACCAGTTCCATATCCTGAGAAGATCATCAGAAGTGGAAAATCATTGTAAAGACAATCTTCCGGATCTACAAGAGCATCTAAACCAGGTATTTCAAGAAACACTTCTTCTTTTGTATCTAGAGAACCTCTTTCTGAATCCCCTTCTGTTGAAACTTCTAGTTCTCAGAAAATTGAAATTATGTCAGAAATATTGAAGGGTGATGAGCCTTCAATTTCCTCTGATTTTATAGATTTTATTTCTAAGCATGTTACTATATCCAACTTAAGAGAAGTTGTAGAATCTCTCCAAGAAGAGGACTCTTCCTCTTCTTTGAATTCTTCACCAATTGATCATGTAGAGAGTTTTTTCCATACTCATACCAATCTGCCCATTCTTGAAGATATTTTACAAGATCTTTCCTCTAAGGGTGAAGAAAACTTGGCCTTACTGCTTGGTCATTTTTACAGAGCTTCTTACTTTCCACCTTATTTAGGAAACACATTCCAAGGTAGTCATCCTACCAGTTTTTCTCCTTCATTCCTCAGTGAAGTAAGACCACCATTATCCATAGTCCCACCTATCCCATATTAGCCATCATCTGTAGAAACTTCTTCCTCTGCATCAACCCCCAAGATTGTCATGGCTTCCCCTTTGAAAAAAATGGAACAAATCTTAGCAAATAGGTATGCCCCTCTTGTGTTGCCCAATCCCTTATCAGCCATGCTGATAAGAGATTATCAGAAATATATGCCGAAGTTTACTATATCTAGGGATTATACTGTTGAAGAACATATAGAATATTTCTATGCTTATGCTGAGAACATTAACATTTCATAGGAAGATGTTTGGACCATAATTTTTGTGCAGAGCTTGGATGGCCAAGCTAGGAAGTGGTTCAAGGAACTGCCAGCAAATTCAGTGGTAGGAATTGAGAAGTTAGATGAGGTGTTTTTGAAACATTGGGGAGAAAGAAGAGATCTCTTGTATTATATTTCTGAATTCAAAAATCTAAGAAGAGAAAATGGGGAGTCTATCTCAAACTTCACCAAAAGATTCAATAAGATGTTTGGCAATATTCCTGCAGAGATAAAGACAACTGATGCATCAACAAAGATCACTTACTCTTCTGCCTTTGATCCAGAATTTTTTTTAATCCTTAGAGAAAAAAGGTCAACCACACTCGCTTTAATGTAATATGCTACTCTTGAGGTTGAATCTAACATTATGGCATCTCAGAAACTTAAAGGAAAATTTGAGAGAAAGAAGTCGCCTGTTGATCCTCCTTCTTCTTCAAATACCAAAATGGAAAAGATGGCCAAGATGTTGGATAGCTTGACCTCGGAAATGTCAAAACTGAAAATTCAGATTCAACAGCCAGCAAGAAGTAAAGAGCCTAATGCGTATTCTTCCAAGAATCCCAATGCATTCCCTTACAGAAGGAACAACCAGCAAGTCCATATCCTTCAGAGAGGAAAGAATGCAGCTAGGGACCAAAGGATCAGGGCCCCCTTCCAAAATGTAATGCTAGAAGAAGAACAGGAGCTATCTAATGATGAAGTTGAAGAAGAGGACGACATCAATTTATTTGGGGATGAAAATGATTCATCCTTCTTGACACAAACAGATTATGAGGAGGCCCAGATGGACGGGCATATTCATGAGGCAAGCATTGAAGAATCTTTGTATCAAACAGATGATCAGCTAGGTTACAATTTAAGATCTAAAACTGTCTCTCCAAAGCCATTGCTTCCTACTCCCGGAAAAAAGAAAGATGTTGCTTCCAAGTAGCCTGTTGCTCCTGCAAAGTAGACCTCCACTCCTGCAAAATAGCAGTAGAAGCAATTGCAGCCCCAAGACAAAGAACAAGTCTCCTTCAGAGCTCCTCCTAATGAGGTAAAACCTTCCAATAGAATATCATACTGGTTTAATTTCGAATCAGAAATTCAGAAGGAGAAAATACCTATGCCATTGACTGAACTTATGAAGAATGCCATATTCAAGTCTGCTATCCTAAAGTCCCTTCAACCAAAGACTCCTCCAGCTACTGATTACGTAAACCTTCAAGATGAAAAACCCACAGTGGCTATAGGACCTATGGTAGAATACCAAGATGACTCTTGTCCACCCTTCTACATATCCCTAAATATCCATGACAAGATCCTTCACAACTACTTGCTTGACTCGGGAGCTTCACACAATCTTATGCCTAAAGCAGTGATGGATGAACTTGGGCTTGACATCAAAAAACCTTAGCATGAGCTCTTCTCTTTTGACTCTAGGAAAGTTAGATGCCTCGGCCTCATAAAAGACCTTGTCATAAACCTTTCCTAGTTGCCAATGAGAAACATGGTAATGGATGTTGTAGTGGCTGACATCCCACCCAAGTTCAGCCTCCTCTTGTTGCGTTCATGGAGAAAAAGGCTAGGGGGTACCTTGCAGATGGATCTTTCATATGCCACAGTCCCAGTGTTTGGAGGAGAGCTAAAGAGACTTTATAGAGAAAATCAGCTTGCCTACATCATTAGTGATGGAAAAAATTCTGTAAACCATCCCATTTATACTTTAGACACAGAATTTGGATCATGCATTCTGCAAATAGATGATTCTCAGCCATCTCCTTTGCAGCTCACAAAGCCTACTTATCAACAGACTGATGGAGAGAGTACTCCTGTGTGGAGCATGTTCTTTGATGGTGCCAGTACCAAAGACTCAGCAGGTGCAGGTGTAGCTTTGATTTCTCCTTCAAAAGAGGCTATTCATCTATCTTTTAAACTTGATTTCAAAACTACTAACAATATAGCAGAGTATGAGGATTTTCTATTCGGATTAAATTCTTCCAAGGAGATGGGAATCAAAGGATTAAAAGTGTTTGGAGATGTGGATCTTATCATACAGGAAGTGAATAGTACTTTCCAAGCAAAACATGTCAGGTTGAAAGCTTACAGGGATGAAGTATGGAAAATTAGGGACTCTTTCTCCATTTTTTATATTTCCTATATACCGAGAGCTATGAATCATCTTGTTGATTCCCTTGCTGTCTCAGCCAGTGTTTTCATTCCTCCCATGCCTCCCAGACTGAATTATGAAATCCAAGTCAAATATAAACCATCCCTACTCGACAATATCAAATATTGGAAAGTCTTTGAAGATGATGACAAGCTTAGTAGATTTCTCCAGGTAGTAGATGAATTTTTGGATATGCATATTGACCAGGAAAATCAAAATGTAGAGAATCCAAAAAGCCTAAGCTAAAAAGAAAAATGGGTCAATATGATATTGTTCAACTGCCCAACAATTATATACCTCAAGGTTTGGTGCCTCTTGAGAATCTTTTCAACCAAAACGATGTCCCCTACAAACCTGATAAGAAGGAGAATGATCCTGCTGTCCATGAGCACAATTTAGGAAGCCAAAGTCATTCTAAATTCATAAATCTATTCACTGAATTAACTGTTGACCAGAGGTCAAATTATTGCAGCATTATGAAGGAATTTGCTAATGTTTTTGCCTAGAAATACAGTGATATGAAAACCTATGATCCTGATGTCATTCAACATAAGATTCCCCTTGAGAAAGACACCATCCCTTTCAAACAGAAACTGAGACCTATTAGTCCTCTCCTATTGCCTATAATTGAAAAAGAAATAAAAAAGCTCCTTGATTCCAAGATCATAATTCCATTAAGATACTCTAAATGGATTGCAAATCTAGTAGTAGTGAGAAAGAAAAATGGTGAGATCAGGTTATGCGTTGATTTTAGAAACCTAAATAAATGCTCAAAGAAAGACAACTATCCCCTACCCAAGATGGAACACTTGCTGCAAAGAATTTCAGAGTCCACTGTCATGTCTTTCCTAGATGTCTTCTCAGGCTATAACTAGGTTTCTGTATATCCTGATGACCAAGAAAAAATTGCCTTTACTACTCCTTGGGGTACCTTCATGTACACCAAGATGCCATTCGAGCTAATGAATATCGGGGCCACTTTTCAGAGGGCCATGGACATAGCTTTCATGGGAGAGAAGGACAAGTTTTTCCTCATCTATCTTGAATATATCATAGTTTATTCTAGCATTCATGAAGAGCATATGAAGCATATGAAAAGAGTATTTTTAAAATGCAGACAGTTTGAGATTTCGCTTAACCCCCAAAAATCTCAATTTTCTCTCAAGAAGGGTAAGCTCCTAGGCCACATTGTTTCAGCAAAAGGAATGAAAATTGGTCCATCTCAGGTGGAAGCAATTTAGAGGTTGTCCATACAAGGTCAAAGAAGGATAGCCAATCTCTACTCGGTAAGATAAATTTTGTCAGAAGATTTATTCCTAATTTCGCTGAGTTAGTGAAACACATAACCTCTATGCTAAAAAAGGGATCCAAGATAAAATGGACAGACAATGCAAGAAGTTCATTTTAGGATATCAAACAGGCTATCATGGAATCCCCCACTCTAATCAGCCTGGATTACACCAAGAACTTTTATATTTTCTCTTTTGCTTCCTATGACATGGTGGCAGCAGTCTTGTTACAAAAATATGATGAAAGTCTTGATCACCCGGTGGCCTTTTTTAGAAAAGCACTCATAGATGCTGAACAAAGTTATGATCCTATAGAAAAGAAATCTTATGCTCTCATTAAGTCATTAAAAGATTTCAAAATTTATATCCTCCATGCAAAGTTTGTCACCTATGTTCCTTCAGCCTCTGTGAAGGATGTCTTGACTCAGCCTGATATTGATGGAAAGAGAGCTAAATAGATCACAAATCTGATTGAGTTTGACATAGAAGTGAAGCCCACTAAGCTGGTAAAAGGCCAAGGCCTTTCCAAGCTTTTGACAGAAGAGAACTATGATCTTTTGGACATACATTTCATTGGGGAAAGTTCATCAAGTTTGCAGACAGGGGTAGCAACGGAAGAGCAACATGGCAACCATCAGGTGGCCGAGAATTTGTCTTCATGTGAGTGGTATTCAGGTATTATTCATTTTTTATAGAAGTTGGAAGTTTCTCCTGAACTTAGCATGACTCAAGCCCGGGCCCTTAAGCTCACAGCAATTAAATTTTCACTAATAATAATCTTTTGTATTGGAAAGATCCTACTGGTTTACTACTAAGATGTTTAGACAAAGAAGATTCAACTGAAGTCATGCATCATTTTCATTCAAGTATTTGTGGAGGCCATCATTACTGGAAGACCACAACTCATAAAATATTAAGGGTTGGGTATTATTGGCCTTTTCTTTTTTCAGATGTGTGCACCTTTGTGAAATCTTGTGATAAGTGTCAAAGATTCATAGGAAAACAACAACTAAAATCTCTACCCCTGAGACCTATTGTAGTGAATGGTTCTTTTCAACAGTGGGGTTTAGATTTCATAGGAGAGATTAATCCTTCGTCTACTAGTCATCATAAATGGATCTTGGTAGCCACTGACTATTTTACAAAATGGATAGAGGCAATCCCCACTAGAAATTCCACTCATCAAGTCGTCATGAAGTTTCTCTATGAGAACATCCTGATCATATTAAGTTGCCCAAAAAGGCTAGTGATAGGTAATGCAACAGCTTTCAAAGCTGATGGATTGGTTGACATGTGTGAGTCAATGGTCATTCAATTGGTACACTCTACTTCCTACTACCCTCAAGGTAATGGCCTTGCCGAGTCATCCAATAAAAGTATAGTTAGAATCATCAGAAAGATGTTGGAGGAGAATCAAAAGAGTTGGGATTCTAAACTAAAGTTTTCTCTTTGGGCAGATAGAGTAACTAACAAGAAATCCATAGGAATTTCTCCCTTCAAACTGGTTTATGGCACTGATGCCATTTTCCCCATTCAGCTAGTTTTACCAGTGGCTAATTTTTTTCAGGAGGAACAAACTGAATCAAATTATATGGTGAGAAGAATGCTTGACTTGGTAGAGTTGCAGAAAGTCAGAGAATAGTTGGTGGATAAATCAGAAGCTCATCAAAAGAGGATCAAGGATACTTTTGATAGAAAATAAAAGGTGGACGACTTTTAGGTTGGTGACTGGGTTCTGAAATGGGATGCCCTCAAACAAGATAAAGGTAAGCATGACAATTTTGATTCTTTGTGGACCGATCCTTTCATGATAAATCAAGTACAACACAACAACACCTTCATTCTGCAAAGTCTGGAAGGTGAAGAAATGTTTGGTGGCCTAGTCAATGGGCATTTTCTGAAACTCTATTTTATCTAAGGCTTCAAATCCTTTTCATTGTAATTTTTATTTTCAGCTTTTGTTTTTACAAAATAACTCCATGCCCAATGGAAACACTAGTAGATAGGTTTGAATTTTTGTTTTTCAGGAAAGACATTGGTTCTGAGGTTCTTGAAACCTCACAAGGAGGCTTTCACCCCCAATAGGAGCCAATGTTATCTCCTCAAATAAATCAATTGAGGATTTTCATTTTTAGGTGATAGGATGTCTTTTAAAAAGGTACTTTTAAATTTTTTAAAGCTCATTTCTCAAAGCTTTATGCATGTAATAAAGTTTAAATAAATGTTTGTTTAGTTTTTATTTGATCTAATTCAAATATCAGGTTTTGGTGGTTTAGGAAAAAATTTCGATTGTTCATTATCGACCGAAAGCCTTAGCTTTCGGCAGCTTAAACAAAGGAATCCAGAGCTATTTTAGCCACCGAAATCACAGAAGCGGGGAAAGAATCAACACATCATTTCACACGTTTCAACCATCGGGTTCAACATTTTATAATTGCAATAAGCCATCGACAAAATAGGAGAACGAACGTTCATGATAGGAAGTTGATCTCTATATGATATAAGTGAATCTTTTCAGATCGTTATATCAGTAAGCCATATGCTTACGTACCCTCTATCATTACAGTTATCGTCCATGACTGCTGCAAATCATCAACCATTCTATCGCATCCCTTGTAATCAGTGCCACGTTCTAAAGCTCACCCCATTTTTCTCATTTCTATCACAGTCGAGCAGACTCTCGCTAACTCTACATTGTGTAACTCTCCCCCAAAATCTGCTCCTTCGATCACAGGTGTGCGGAAAAATTGTGACAGATGAAGAAAGGAGTGTCAACTCTGAGGAAAGAGCTCGACGAAATCAGTTACCTAGAATCACACCCAGAGGTATGTCAAATGTTCAGGGATGCAGGGTGTTATAATTTTTGCAAAAAATTACAGAGTTCTCATTAGCAGGTGGCAGAGGCCTTTGCCCTCAATTTTGATGGAAAGAAAGCAATCATAGGCTGGGATGAATTTGAGATAGATGAAGCCCTCATAGATGAAGTGACAAAGCTTCCCATGACTAGAGAAAAATGGTTTAAAACTACTATCACTAAAAATGTTGAATTCAGGTCTTACTTGAAACTAGAACACAAGGGTTTGATATGGAAGAAAGACATTCCTGTGTCTTTCCTTGAAGAGAAATGGCAACAGATATTAAAATCCATAATTGTTTATGTAACCTGTGAAGGGAAATACAACAGAGTGATGCTTTACTATTTTAAACTTATAAATCATTTAACTGGTAGAAACCCACTCAATCTCCCCTATTTTCTCCACAGAAGTTTATCCAAAATTGCTCATCAAGTCAAGGCCAAGCCTAATCAAGTTGCAGGTAGATTATCCCACCATAGTCTGATCAAAATTTTGGTTTGTGAGCTATTGCAAAGAAGAGGCAAAGAGTGGAATTACTTCTTGTTCTAGAATGATTTCCAGACTGAGTTTCAACCAGAGGGTAAAAAGAGTCCTCATTCCAAGAATTCTTCCACCCTAGAAGTGGAAAGAGGAGGAGGAGAGCTATCTCTCTAGCTCCAGTTAATCAACCCTCTCCTTCCTCTAAGATTGACAAAACTAAGAAGAAATTAAATTTCAATAGTGAAAAGGAAAAGGCCAAAGAATCCCCAGTGAACAAAAACATTCTTAATCTTCCTTACACAGACTCGGAGGATGAAGAGCACCAGATTGAAACAGGGCACGAGGATTCAATTACCACAGGGCATGAATTTTTTTTTTTTGTGGATATATTCACAACAAGTTATGAGGACCTTCCATCACCTACACCTCAAGAAGAACAAGAACCACAAATTGCAGATGCCTTATCTAGCAAACAAGTGAAGCAAAGTAAATAAAAGGAAATCAAGAAGCTTAAGAAGAAGTTAGTCGAGCAAGAAGTGCTAGAAAGGGTAATAAAAACCAGGTATGAAACCCTGTCAAAGAACTTTGTAGAAAGCAACTCATCCTTGGAAAGATTAGCCCATGAAAGCATAAAGGAGAAGAAAAAGAAGGACAAGATTGTAAAAGACTACAACTACCTATGGAGAGTAGCTCAGGGTTTGAAGAAAAAGGTCAGGGCTTTGAGGAAACAAGCTATGTCTTCAAAACACCTAGCTCAGACAGATGCGTCTCTTAAGACCCTAGCAGAGGTGGAAGTTCAGTGCAATGAACCATAGGTAGCCAATAACCCTACAATCTTTGAGGAAGATGCAAAAGCCTAAAAAGATCTGTCCTAAGGCGTTTTTGAGCTAAGACAAGGGTATTTTTGAAATTTTGATAATCTCAGGTTTCGGTGGCTTAGGCGAACATATCTATTGTTCATTAGCCAACAAAAGAAGAGCTTTCTGTAGCTAATTGGCCTGAATTCTATCTACTCTAGCTACCGAAAGCACTGATAAGGTAGAAAGTTAATGTTTTTGCACAAGTCCAAGTTTTCCTTGTCCAAAAGCCTCAGAAATGGTTCCAATCGATGGAATATAATTAATGACATCCTTATAAAGAGTTTGTTTTGGTTTTGGAGGTGCTCTACAAGACAAAAAGGTAAAAAAAGGTTAGTTATTTTCAAGGATGTAAGGTTGTTTGACTGTCAACAGGTGCCATGTTTGACTCCTCCCATATCACATGAGATCCAACAGCCTTGGAAGGTTCACTACACCTGCCAAAGAATCTGAAGAACATAAAGATCATTTGAAGATTTGAATTGACCTAGTTTATAGGATCTTTACCTACTTTCTTGGGCTAGTTATTGATTTTCTATTTTTGGAAAAATTCGATCCGGTAATCTAGGATCTTGAAACTGTTTGTAAAGGGCTATAAACCCCAAAACATTTGATGGACAAAGGGTTCGATTTTGAGTTCTATAATCCACTGTTACTATGATAAAGACACTTTCTTTAATATATTAAGCCTGCAAGCTTCTTTCATTGTTATTGTCAGATTCTCTTTTCATTCCTTTTCTATGCCTATGAGTTGAAATCATTTCTTTGTCTATGTTTAATGGTCCCATGGTAACTATCATCTTACCTTTGATTGTTAAGCAAGAATCATAAACATCCTTTGCTAGTTTGTTGACCCATCATATATATTGCCTATGTATGTTCTGGTTAATTGATTGGTTTTCTTATCCATTTGATCTACAAACCTATCTGATAATATCTCTTGAAGGCTTTGTATTGCATGAATATAGCTAGACTGTCTTGAAGAAACAATCCAGTTAGTTAAGATATTCATATTGATCCAAACCCACACCCATTATTGAGAAAATAGTTACAAAAAGTTTAAGTTACCAGGCATCTCTGAGATACAGCCTAGGAGAGTTTTCCTGGAGGGATAACACATAACATACATGTAGCTACATCCGAACAAGATATTGTAATCAAGTGGGGTTTCGATAAATTCAATGTTGATGAGGATGGTTTTCCCCCAATTTCTACAGGGAAATTTTGGAAGATCCCTTCAGGGGATGATGTCCGACCATCATAAGCTCTCAGGGTGATGGAAGATGGTACTAGCTTAGGTGAGATGAGTTTCTGCCATACTAATTTGGACATGATGCATGTGGATGCACCTTCATCGATGATGCACCAATGAACTGTGATGTTCCATATCTTAACTAGTATCTAAAAAGCTACACGGGTGAGGAGGTGTGGTTCTCCACTATCTAGATAAATGGTGATGAGTCGAGTATCAATTGGGTCAACTTCCCCCAAGGCAGAACGAAAGGATTTGCGCTGTGATGGATAGGTTTTAAATACCTCCAATACCGACATGTCTGCAGGAGACTATGCTAATTCATCGACCAGAATGTAATTATGGGTTTCCCTAGCATGAGGGCTATGTACATTCCTTCGTAACGACATGCGAGGTATACAAGGGCTTGGTTCATTGTTAGGGTAGGGAATCATCAATGGTTTTCCGATTGTAGCGGGAGTTGCTTATGAGGTGGTTTGGGTAGAGTCAGGAGGCATGTCATATGGATGATTGTGTGTTTGCAAAATAATCTCTTCCTCATTGTTATGGAGGATATTGCGATCGATTGGATTTTCGGGTTGATTGGGACCTAGGTTTTGATATTTCCCCATTTTTTGTGGGGGCGAGTTTATCTCTTGTTGGGTATTCATCACACCTTGGTGTGGAATATGGTTTTGCAAAACAACCAGAGGTGGTGGTTGCAAATAATGTTGTGGGGTCTACTGAGAGGTAGGCGACGCCGAAGGGCATTGCATGTTCATGGATTCTTTTATCTGTTTGTAATTGACAATTTGGGAGAAATTGTGAGTATAATGTCCATAATCACCACATAGAGAACAAGGGAAGTTAGTTTTTAGGTTATTGTTCTTCCCTTGTCATGGTTGATTTTTATTGTTTCCCTCTTGGGGGTTTTGGTTACCTTGATTTGGTTTGCCCCCAACGGGACGATTTTTTTGGGGGTTATTTCATCCTTGTCCCAGGTTGTTATTGTTTAGATTTTCCCCTTTGTTCTTGGGATTATTCGGCTGGTGAGGTGGATTTTTCATATTCAACTATTCAAAAGAATGAACTTATTGAATGGGAGAGGGTTGAACAAATTTAAATTTGGCATGTGGTTTTCCTAGTGGAGGAGCAACCAAATGGGGAGGACCAAGGAATGAAAAATATGGGTTGTTTCGTGGAGATGATCCATATGGTGTATAAGAAGTTGAAGTACTTCCACTACTATTGGGTTTGTAGACGAGGGTTGGGGGTGGAACCGTACTGGATTGAGAGACTAATTGCATCTGGGGTACCAGTGGGGGTCCCCCTGATGGTTGGGAGGGAGCAGCAAGATATGAGTGTTGGTGAGTGGGAGGACGGAAATAAGAAATCCCTCCATATGTTTGCAGATATTGATTTGAACCATAAGTGGGAGATGGGTGGCCATAAGGGTTGAGATGTGTCATAGAACCAATCAACCCATCCATTGTGTGGGACATCCCAGGTTTGTCTTGGACAAATGGTATGGGTATGGGTGCATTAGGAAATACTATGTACAAGTAACCCGATTGAGCATATATGAGGCCAAATTGTTGGGCCTTGCCGATGGCCTCCTCTTCTGATTGAGGAAAAGTGGATTCTACATCCTTTTCAATTACAGGTATGAGCGATTTAAAAAACCAATAAAGACGGTGTTCTTTGGTGGTTTCCACTTTACATAAACTATTTCGTTGATGCCATTCATGGATGTGGTCGGAAATATGGATAGTAGTGATATTTTTGAACTTAGAGAGAAGTTATAAATCGGTGTCATGATGAACTAGTAATTGGAAAAAGGAAAAAAAGGCCTTGGCCAATGATTCAAAGGTCACATGGGTCCCTGATTTTTCATTCACATACCATTTGGTTGATGAACTAGTGAGAGTTATTTGGAATAACCTCAAGCGGATGGAATCATCCATGATGTTGTTTGAAGAGCACCATAAGTGGAAGGTCATAACATGGTTGGTGAGATATTCCCCTGGTTTTCTTTCAAACTTCAGAATGTTTGAAGGTAACTTCGTAGGCATATTAGGCCAAGTAACATCATGAAAAATGGGATTATTTGTGATTTTTGGTAAATCAAGAATAATGAGTGATGCCAAGTATGGCATATGGGGATTTGGTGCAAGATAAGTTCCAATCATTATGTGTGTAGGTAATTGACCTATCCCTTGAGAGGGATTTGGTGGGTTTGTACTTATCCCTTGAGAATAATTTTGACTCCCTCCTCCTTGTGAAGGAGAACCAATAGAAGAATGGCCTTGGGTATTTGACCCAAGCAAAGTGGAACCAAGTAAAGTTGATCCCAAAATAGTAGCACTCACTAGGGTGTGATATGTTTGAGACAATGAGTTGGAAACACTAGGGAATTCTCCTAGAATAGGAAGGAGATCCTTCAAGCATCTAGAATGACAGGGATTTTGTGGTTCCCCTATGGTTCCGACTAGAGAAGTGAATGTGTGAAAATGGTGACAAGAGAGAAATAAATGAACAAGAGAATTTTTTATTTATGACTTTCAAAAAATAATATAACTCACAATTTCATGTAATCAAATAAACATCATCCATAAATCAACTTTAAAATAAACAAGCATGTGGATAGGTGTATTTTTTCCGCGTGGGGGAAAAACAACAAAAATAAATTCTCATCTTCTAAAATACCTATTGTCCTTCCTCTCAATTTAGCACTGGGCCTTCCAATAACACTCGACAATGGGGTCTAAAGCCACTGAAAGAGGAACTAGTGAAGGTTGAAGTAATAAGTTATAATGAGGAGTAGAGGGTGCATATCCAGAAAGAGATGGTGGTATTTCCCAATAGCCACACAAAATCTGATCAAGGTGCAATTGCAGCCCACAACTGCCACCTGGGTATATATCCTATGTTTGTCCACTAAGTACCTCGGTCAAAGTGTATCATTTAGATTTTTGGCCTAAGAAATGGGTCATGGGCTGGATACCCTCACAAGAGTTGTGTGACTCAAGGAGGGATGTGCAGAACAACCAAAAATCGGCTTTCAACCCTTCATGGGTATCTCCCTTCCTTATGGTATAGGAACACTTGACTTGGAGGATTTTAAACATCCATATTCTCAACTTCTATTGTTTCAAAATGTGAGAACCTAATAACGAGGGGTTATTTGGATGCCTACCCCAGAGATCCTAACAAGACTAAAAACTTATTTTTGGCACCTCCTATGGAGGAAAATTGAGTGCGTTCTTAGAAACATTTTAGATGGAGTGGGTTGAGAGATCGGGGTCATGGACCAACCTCATTTGAATTAAATTGGTGTGGATAATTTCCAAAGAAGTAGTCAGATCTTTCAGAATTCCTTCGAAGTACTTTGTGGGTACTTAAAAATAAAGCTTACTTCGACCTCCACTATTCTAATAGGAATTATGTGTGTGATGAGTGGCTTTGTGTGCAATAAAGTGAAAAGTGTGCATAAGTTTTTAATAATTTAAGTGTGAGATTGCAACATGGGGAATTCATGTGGTCCCTACAAATCTTCTTACCTAGATTACTATGTTTCTTTGGTACAACCTTGCGGAATATTTAAAGACCTAAAGAACTAGCAATGTGGACATATAGGTCCTTACAAATCCTTTAAAGTCCCTATAATGTTGTCTAAACTAGAAAATATTTTGAAACTATCCTAGGATTGTAGACATGTGGGTATGTATGGTCCTGTTTCTTGATCTTTTAAACTTTCCTATAGTGTTTTCTAAACTAAGAAAGATTTTAGAAACTATCCTAAGATTACAAACATGTGGGCATGTATGGGCCCTTACAAAACTTTAAGATGATTTCCAAAACTAAGAGGTATCCTAGGGGAGCTTTGTCCTATCCTAATGATTTTTTAAGGGAGACGAAATTTTCTTTCAACCACATTTTTTGATTCCTGAGATCAAATTTGGGTGTGGGGGAAGAGCATACTTGAGGGTTAAAATTGATTTCTTGTCCCAAATTAATCGATTGTGTTTGAAAAATCAATAACTTCAACTCAAAATTTTAAATTCCAAATGAACCATCCATTTGGAAACAAAGCAAAGAGAAGAATAATGATTCTTTTTACCCCATATGTGCTTATGTTAGCTAACATTTCTCGTGATAAATTACTCTATGTGAAGTGTGGTTTCCTTATAAAGTGAAAGAAATTAAAATCTGAAGGCTAGGGGTCCTCAAACCACTCATAAAAACCATTACAATTTGCAAAAAATGAACTTATGCAAAAACTATAGTTTTGAAAGGAATGCAGAGGGCGCAGAATGTGCAGAGTAAAGGTGGTCATGTGCATAGTGCACACAATGCATGTCTTTGTGCCTTGAAATCCTCACACTTCTTGTCACGCATCAAGAAATAAATTTCCAAGTGAAACTCTCTTGCCTTGGCTCTGAATTTTGACTTTGGAAGCCTAGAATAGGTTGGTTTTGATACCTGCATATCAAAACAATTAGAAAGAATTTCTCTCAAGACTTATATAGGGAGGAATTTGATATCGATCCTTAGTATGGTTTCCAATCTGTTGTGTTGGTTTTGTCACATGGGTGAGAAAAAACACAACACTTACCTACTTAATTAAGTCAACTAAACTAGACATAGGTTTATGAGTTGATTAAGTAACCAAATACACATGAAACAAGAAAATAAAAACAAAAAGAAAAAGAAATAAATGTTAGAGAATATTGCAAGAACTAGAACCATGAAAAGAAAAAAATGACCCTCATATTGCTACCAATGGATAAATATATTGATAGGCTAACACCATAGAGAAAGATGGGCACTTATGAATCCCCTCTTCCTCCTTTGGAGGGCTCTTGAGTTCCCTAATAGATATATCTTCTCTTCATGCAATGGAAAGTGACAATGGTGAAGAAATACAATGCCAATCCTCTCAAGAGGTGAGTGGAATGGCCCTTGCTATAGTGCTTGAATGATTCCAAGAGAAGAGGATTCTCCAAGAAGAATTATTGCATCATAGCAATACCTTGAAGTTATTATTTTTCTAGCACACCCATGGCACATATTTATAGTGTCCATTCATGGCAAGATATAACTGGTTCATAGTGTGAACAAGGGGCCTTTTAGGGCACTTCGTATCCCTTGAACAACCTCCAAGCTATATTTCACTCAGATCTGAGTGTCAAATCATGTTGGGGGTCGGACTAGAAGTGGTTGAGAGGCTGACAAGATTCATAAATGTGCCATTCATGAGAAGTGCTTGACTTTTCTATTAAACAATCACGCATCTTGCGCACAATGCGCGTTGAGGGTTGTGTTAGCTTGTGCATTCTGTGCACTGTGTGTGCACTTCCTTTGGTGAATTTGTGCACTTTAATTTTTGAACCAAGTGTATATTTTTGTGCCTTTTTGATGGATTTTGATGTTGTAGATGTACTAATTGCTGTTGGAATTGATGTTTTTCTTCAACCATCATGTGCAATGTTGCGGATGATTTTTCATTGATAACAAGGATATCATCAGAACGGGGACAGGGAGGTCATCATGATAGATGATTTACATTGTGGCTAGATGATAAAAATACTAGATGTATAGACACATTGGGAGGAGATATGGGACACATTGGATTGGCTCACAAGGATTTCAGTTGATTGGAAGTCCTAACTTTTGCTAGAATATTCCAAGGATCATATTGCTTATCAGTTGATGGATGGTCACATTAAGGATGACATGTATAGAGTGGTGCATGACACCATCTACTACAAAGGAAACATACACTTGGTTTTGGAGTCCACACTCGGAGAGAAAATCATGAGGGATATGCATGTGATATGTCCTTGGCGAGGACATCATGCATGCCAGAGATACAGGTAGATCGGAGAGAGGAGGTTACCATGGAGCCTCCAATGATGATGTGTTGAGAACGTAATGAGAGAAAGGTATTATAAGTTTGTTAGCGATTCAGAGGTGTATGGCAGGGGATGTATTTATTTCATTGATGGTTGGTGGAACAATTTGGAACATTTCTTCATGAGTCCATCAAATCAATTTGGAACATTTCTTCATGAGTCCATCCGAGTATGAGGCACTGTAAACAATATATTTATTTTTTATAGAGGTATCTAGAATCCATGGGTTTTGTAACATACCCAGCCACCCACAGGATGGGAACACTACTTCAAAACTCGCCTCTAAACTAATTTTAATTTATGATAATTTTTTAATTAACAAATATGCATGAAATATTCACATGCAGAGATCAAGATTCATGCTACAGTATAAAGAATGTTTAAACATTCCATGCATAGAAATAACCAACAATCAGGCACATAAAAAATGCACATCTCAAAGATATTAATCAATACACAGTGGAAATAAATGTATAAGAATATAAACACATGACAGATAACACTTATCTTTAATGAAATGAATCACCAAATCGCTGCAGACCCAGGAAGTTCCACCCAACCATAGACATTTTTGTTCCAAGTCTCAACAACAATGTCACCCTCGAGCTAGGACTATGAATCCACAAGGACAGTTCCAGAGTGTCACTCAGCTTCCCAAACTAGTCAACACTTAAGCTCTTCTATCCAATATTTGCATTGGGTGGACCTTAAAGTCTCCCTCTATCTCTACCTGAATAAGATGCTAATCAATAACATGGTTAGGATCATGTACATGTTGTTTTAACAAAGAGACATGAAATACATTATGCACATTCATGGAAGCAAAAAATGGAAGCATGTATGTAACTGGCCCTATTCTGTCCAATATATCAAATAGACCACATAATATGACTGCTAGCTTTGTACAACCAACCAACTTCAAATATATCTTTTTGGGCTTCACTTTTAAAATCACATGCTTCCCCACATTAAATTCTATAGCTGTCATGTTCCTATCTACATAAATTTTTTGTCTATCTTGAGATGCCCTTAAATTCTTCTTAATTATAACCATCTGGTATTCCATATCCTTGAGAAATTCTATCCCAAGTACCACTCTATCTATTGGGTTGTCCCAACTCACTAGAGTATTGAATTTCCTACCATACAAAGCTTCAAATCATGGATGATTTTAGGGGCTAAATTTCACTCATGGGCTAATTTTCCATGGTTTTTCCAAAAATGAGATTCGCTATTTTAAAAATGATTCGCCCAAATTCTATAAGATAAAATTATTTTACCTTAAAAATATCCAAAATTTTATAAAAACTATATAAAATCCTTAGAAATTTGAATATTTTTACAAAAATATCGCCAAACATTTATAGTTGGCATATGAAGGATCAGTAAGATTCACCAAGGTTTCTACATTTTAAAATAAATTTCCATCCTTAAAATCATCCCTGCTTCAAATGGGCTCATTTTCAATAAATCTTGATACCCATTATTCTAGGAAGACTCAACCAAGTGAAAGTAATATTCCCACTTAGATGACTTATCCATCACATACATCCTCAACATGTCTTCAATTACTTGGTTGACTCTTTTTGTCTTCCCATCTCACTATGGATGGTATATTGTTATAAATTTCATATTTGTACCAAATCCTTTAAACAATCCCCTTCATAAATTTGAAGTAAACTTTGTTTCTCTATCTAAAACAATTTCCTTAGGTATCCCATGCAACCTAGCAATCTCCCTCATGTAAATTTATGAAATATTAGCTACTTTATGAGTAATTTTTAAAGGAACAAAATGAGCATCCTTTTTCAATTTATCAACCACTACCATGACTGAATCATGTTGTATTTTTGTCCTAGGAAATTTACTTATAAAAACAATGGTTATCACTTCCCATTTCTTCTCTAGAATTGGTAATGGTTGTAGAAAACCCATTGGGTGTCTGTAACACACCCCGACCACCCACAGGTCGGGGTATGCCACCTTCAAGCCCACCCCTGAACTTATTTCTCTTATTGATATATTTCAAATTAATAAGGATGCAAAAAAGAAAAGATCTAACGACATGCACAATAATAACCAACAAGCATGCATATTCTAAATATTCAATCAAATAATAAATAAATACACAACGAAATACATTCATATACAGATAATTAATACCATAAAAAAGATCACTTATCTTTATAAAATATGACACTGACTGGCTACAGACCAAGGAAATTCCACCCAACCATAGACACTAATGCTCCAAATCTCAACAATAGTGTCACCCCCGAGCTAGGGCTATGAATTCACAAGGACAGTTCCATAGTGTTACTTGGCTTCCCAAACCAGTCATCACTCAATATATCATAGTATATCCCAACACTCACAACAATCCCAGTACCCAACTCTCTTCTACCCAGCCTGCACCACCCAAGAGAATGGACCTACACCCTTCTCTGCCACGTAGTCCATCAGGCAATCCTTCTCCTTCCAGGGGTTCCAACGYAACTGGTCCAAAATATCAATGTTGGAACTCTTAGGACTCACAGTTGTGAAAAAGGATGGACACAAGCCAATGCATCTCATACATGCAGGCCTCAAGTCATCGTTGGATTACACCAACGACCTCTACAACCAACAATAYCATGGCTACTCTTCGGCAGTTCGTTTCCCTTTCCCAAGCCAAGACATGGATAAGGATGGATCAATGAGTGATAGGTAAGGATGGAAATGGATGAACGAGTGAGAAAGTGAATGAATGCATAAACCAATGAAGGAGTGAACGAGTTATCAACCAACCCCCCAAATAGTCCAGGGGCAGGTTTAAGTATTTCGTGGGGAATCAAGAACCTCCTAGCCTCCCCCAAGAAGCTTATGTAAATGATACTCTTTGTTATACAAAAGGGGTAAATAGAATAGGAAATAATATTTATCCCCTCAAGCCCCCTCTCTTGTGGAATCATAGCCCCCTATAACTCTAGTCATTTTCCATCTAGCAACCAATGATGTGTTTATTATTAATAATGATCAAAACATTAAATTTCTTAGGCACACTGGCCTTTTAATAATTGTTTGGGAACTCTGTCCTCTCAACATTGTAACAATACATTATTTAAAATGGGGGTTCAAAACCTAGGGTGTTACATCCCCTCCCCCTTATTTTGGCACTGTCCTCATTGCATATACAAAATAGAGATCAAAATCTCAAATTTTATTCAAAATGTTGTGGTTATTCTTCGCGCATGGCATATTCATGATCCTAGGTAGCATATTCAATACCGTAGCAGGTCCACTGAACTTTTACTAGCTCTTTAACTCGATTCCGAAGCATTTTAACCTTTCTGTCCAATACCCGCACTCGCTAAACCTGAAATTCTCCCTCTGTCTCTACCTGAATCAGATGCCAATCAATAACATGGTTAGGATCATGTACATATTTCTTCAGTAAATAGACATGAAATAGATTATGCAAATTCATGGAAGAAGGCAATGCAAGCATGTATGCAACTGGCCCTATTCTGTCCAATATTTCAAATGGACCATAGAATTTGGTTTCCATTTTTGTACAACTACCCAATTTCAGAGAGATTTTCTTGGGATTCAATTTCAAAATTACATGCCCCCCTACTTTAAATTCTCTAGTTGTCTTGTTCTTATCTACATAAACTTTCTGTCTATCCTGAGATACCTTCAAATTCTTCTTGATCTTAACCATCTGATCTTTCGTATCCTTAAGCAACTCTGACCCAATTACCACTCTATATGTTGGGTTGTCCCATCCCACTGGAGTATTTCATTTCCTACCATACAAGGCTTCAAATGGGCTCATTCTCAATGAATCTTGATACCCATTATTATATGCAAACTCGACCAAGGGCAAGTAATCTTCCCACTTAGATGGCTTATCCATCACATACATTCTTAGCATATCTTCAATTAATCAGTTGAATGGATCTGTTTTTCCATATGATTGGGGATGGTATGATGTTCTAAAGTTTAGATTTGTACCAAATCCTTTAAACAATCCCCTCCATAAATTGGAGGTAAACTTTGTATCTCTATCCGAGATAATTGTCCTAGGTATCCCATTTAACCTAGCAATCTCTCTCATGTAAATTTATACAATATTAGTCGATGTATGTGTTGTCTTTGCAGAAACAAAATAAGTAGCCTTTATTAATTTTTCAATCACCACCATGGTTGAATCATGCTACCTTGTTGTCCTGGGTAATTTAGTTATGAAATCAATGGTTATCACTTCCCATTTCGTCTCTGGAATTGGTAATGGTTACAACAAATCCGTTGGGTGCCTATGCTCAGCCTTCACCTTCTAAAATTCCATACATTGAGCGATGTAATTATCTACATCCTTTTTCATTCCCAGCCAAAATAATTGGCTTCTTACTATTGTAATTGTTTTTTGGTAACCGAGATGTTTTTTGGTAACCGAGATGTCCAACATAAGGAACATCATGCATTTCCTTCAATACAAAATTCCTCAGTTCTCCTGAACTAGGAACATATATTCTATTCTTATGTATGAGTAATCCATATTCCTTTATCTCATACTCCTTTATTTTATGTTGTACATCTCCTTGATGTAATCTTTCCTTTACCTGTAGGTAATGTTGATCTGTAACAAGACCATCTAAAATTATTCTCTTCAAGTATGACTAATGCATACTGACAACAGTAGTATGCATGAGATGCACTCTTCTACTAAGTGCATCGACAACTTTATTCTCTTTTCCTTTGATATGCTTGATATCAAGGTCATATTCACTTAAAAATTCCATCCATCTTGTTTTCCTGGCATTCCAAGTTGGCTGTTCAAAATGATAATTCAGGCCAATGTGGTTTGTCCTTAATTCAAATCTCTTCCCCATGAGATAATGCCTCCACATCCTCAAGGCATGGACAATGGCAACAAGCTCCAAGTCATGTGTGGCATAGTTCCTCTCATACTCCTTAATATTTATGGACTCATAACCAATGACATGTCCATTTTGCATGAGGAATCCCCCAAGTCCTTCCTTACATGCATCTGTACATACCACAAAACTTTCATTTCGGTCAACAATCTTTAACACAGGTGCACTAGTAAGTAATTCCTTCAACAGATTAAAATTATCTTCACACTTAGGTGTCCATTCAAATTTAGTTCCCGTATTTTGCAAAGAAGTGATGGGATGAGCAATCTTAGAGAACCCTACTATGAACCTTCTATAGTAACCAACCAATCCCATATAATATCTGACTTCTAACACATTTCTAGGTGTTGGCCATCCTCTAATGGCTTCAATCTTCTTTGGATCTACTTCTATGCCCTATTCTGAAATAATGTGTCCCAAGTAATGGATCTACTTTTGATCAAAATAACACTTACTCAAATTGGCATACAAATGATGTTCTCTCAACACTTGCAATACCAGTATTAAGTGATGTTCATGCTCCTCTTTAGACTTGGAATAGATAACTATTTCATCCAAGAACACTATGACAAACTTATCCAAATAATTTCTGAATATTCCATTCATTAAGCACATAAATACAGTTGGTGCATTGGCTAATCCAAATGGCACCACTACAAATTCATAATGCCCATACCTAGTCCTAAAGGTTGTCTTATGAATGTCTTCTTCCTTGATTATTACCTGATGGTAACCCGACCTCAGGTCAATCTTTGAAAATATCTTTGCTCCTCTTAGCTGATCAAAGAGGTCATCAATTTTGGGTAGAGGATACTTTTTATTTATAGTATACTTGTTCAATTGTCGAAAGTAAATACACATTGTCAAGGTTCCATCCTTATTTTTGACAAAAAGTACTGGTGCTCCCCAAGGTGAAACACTTGGACGTATGTACCCCTTCTTCAACAATTCCTCCAACTGCATTTGTAATTATTTTAAATATGGTGTGCTCATTCTGTAAGGTGTTTTTGACACCGGGGCAGCTCCAGGAACTAAATCAATTGAGAAATCTATCTCCCTTCTTGGAGGCAACCATGGTATTTATTGGAATACATCCTCTAATTCTTGTATTATTGAGAAATCTTCAAGGCTTGGCCCCTTTGTACTTTCTGGCTCTTCCACATGGGCTGCATACAATTGACATCCTTTTAGTTGTAAGGATGAAATCTCCCTTATAGAGATGAGCCTTGGAACTCCTTTTATAGTGCTTTGTTTTCCATCTTCATCAAGACATTTAAATGTCTTTCTATGACAATTTAGGACAACATGATGCTTGTCCAACCAATCCATTCCAATTAGAATATCATAAGACCCCAATGGTATGATATTTAGATCATGATTTGTATTCACACCATTAAGACTTATGGAACATCCTCTGACTGTATGATGGATTCTCCTTTTGGTTCCAGTGACTAGCTGAACCAAACTTGATTTTCCAAGCTTACTTTTCTCCAAATGTAATCTATCCACTATTTTAGAATCAATGTAATAATGACTTTCTCCTGAATAAATTAAAATAGCAATAGGATGATTTATGATCTTACCTTCCACCTCAATCATATTGGATTGGTACTCTACTTTTCGATCATCTAAAGCTTCATATATTCTTCCCATATATTTGACTGTTGTAGCCTCTTGGACGTTGTGTACAGTCTTCACTCTGTCATTTCTATGTGGGAAATCCTTGTATAGGTGATCTTCCTTGCATCCCCAACACTGGATTGGTGGTCTTCCCCTTTTTCCCAAGGAATATTCTTTCTCGGATTCACCGTTAGCATATTGATCTTGATGATTTCTATTAGGCTAATTTCTATTGAAGGGAGGTTTGAATCCTTTCCTCCTCTAATAAAAATTCTCCTTCTTCTTATCCTTCCAAGATTTTTGCAGGGATTCTATTCCTTGTCCTTTCTCATACAGGAATTTAGCCTTCCTGATGGCCTCGGTCAAGGTATTGGGCTCCTCATACCTAATATCTTCTTTATAAAAGAATGGAAATCCTCTCAAAAACCTATGTATCTTTTCCTTTTCATCGTTTATAAACCCAAAATATTTTAACAATCCCAAGAATTTCTTCTCATATTCTTCCATAGTCATGCTTCCCAGCCTGAGTTCAAAGAACTTGTACATTTTCTTGTTATAGAAATGCTATGAGAGGTCCTCCTTCTGGAATTACTTCTTGAACTGCTTCCAAGTGATCCTATTCTCATTAATATGTTCAACTTGCTTCAGTTGATCCCACCACATTGCAACTTTCCCATGTAAATGGTAGGTAGGAATCTTGGCTTCCAGTTTTTATGAATAGTTATGAAATTGAAAATATCTCTTGTGTCCAAACAACCATGCTTCAATGTCATCTTCCCTTTATCTTTCACCATCAAAGGAGGGTGGCTTAAGCTTCCTCGACTCTTCTTGCAAACTGCCCACTTTCTATCTCCTTCTCTGGTGCCTAATAGGAAACACCTTTGGACTGCTTATGGGATCTTTCGATGCATAAAACTTTCTTTATGCGTAAGGAGGTGAGTGATTCCTATGAGTTCTGTTGGCACTTCTCAAATAACCAACCCTTGCATGATCCTCTCTTCTTTTACAAAACCTTCCTTCTTCCTCTTGTTTTGACTTTGATCCCTTCTTTGTTTGCCTCTAAAACTGATTTAAGCTCTGCAACACTCGAGAATTTATATGACTTTTCTCTCTCATCAGTCTCTCGTTGTCTTATTTGTAGCTCTGTACTTCTATTTTTGGGATTCTTACAGTTTCTATTAATGTTTCTTTCTCTCCTCTTTCCTTGCATCTATTGAAATCTGTCTCTACATTACCAACTCTAGTATCCTAGCCTTCAGCCTCCTTATCATGGATGGAGGCTTCCTATCCTTCTTCCATTTCTTCAATACACATTATGAGGTAATGTGTTTAAACCCCTTAATTATGCAAAATGTGCAAGCAACCATTTTGTTAGAATTATGCATATGATAAACTAAATTTTCCAAACCATGTTACAGGTCCTTTTTCTTCTCAATTCATGAAGAAAATATATGTATCAATCTGCAGTGTATAACACTTCCATGTTATCCCTTATCTGATATAGGATTTAATTCTACAAAGGCACTCCCTTCAAACCACTTCCCCTGGTGACCACGTCTCGAAACCGCGACCAAATCCGTCATGGCGCTTCACAACTTCGGAACCTTCAACCAGAACCAGATCAATGGTCCTCATCCTCTTTCATGATAAATGATCAAGATCCACTTCAGAAATCCAACCTTCAGAATTCTCAACTTCCCCCGCTTTATTCTTCCCAGAGCTCTTTTACCCAGAGTTCACGATATGTCGAAACATGTCCTCTCACAAATCAACGACTATGAATCACTTTGACTCTTCAAGCTTTAGGATTTTCAAACTCTCTGCCTTTGTTTTCTCCTGGAGTGCTTTCACCCAAAGTCAACGATCTGTCGATGCATGTCTCTCAAAGATCAATAGTTGTGAATTGCTTCGGCTCTTCGGGAGTTCTCGACCCAACGCCAATTGTCACATCTTTTTCCTCTGGAATGCCAAGTCTCTGGACTACATTTTCTGTCGCCATGTGGAGAAATACTAGAAGAAAACACATGGCCCAATCAGGTGGGTGACACGCGTCATGTTCTAACTGACATTTCAATCCTCCACATGTTCAAAAATTACTAACACGTGGCACACATTCCATGTGTCCACATCATCCTAGGTGACGTCTGCAAGCCACATCACTTCATAATTTCAAGGTCCACATCACCTCCAAGTGACGTCATCATGCCCCACCACTTTGGATCTTTGGGCTTTGGGACTTCAAGATTCAAGATTTTCAACACTAAAACACTTCCAATTCTCCCGAACTCTGAATTCCCGAAATGGCCAATCTATCGACATGTGTCTCCCTTATTAGACGGTCTGTATTAACCCCAGACTTCGAGACTTCAGGAGATACTGCTACACAGATCACTGGTTCTTGTTGATTTGAGATCAACAGTCCTCAATTACTTCGGGACTTTGGGTAACTCTGCAAAACCTTCCGGAGTACTAAGTCTCTGAAGTGAGATATTTGGCACCACGTGTCCTTGTTGATGGATGGTCTAGATGAACTTCGGGTTTCAGGCCTTCGGGAGTTTTGGCTATTTCCATTTGTCTTTATTGTGAAGTGGTATCTGTCAAAGTGCAGGATCTCATGCCATGTGTCCACTTCGATCAACGGTCTGTCTCTACTTCAGCTCTTCGTAGTTGCGATGTTCTAGCACGAACATGTCACATCACTTAATGCCTTTAAATTTGTGGGGAACACATCGGTGGTTTGGAGTAACCCACCTTTCACCCCACAATTATTATGACATTGGCATGTAATCCCTTGATGAAACCTTGATTTTTATTAGGAAACCACCTTGGGGAATTAACTCTTGTGCAACTTGGTTCCCCTCAATGCCTCCTGGCCGTAGATCTCTCTCCAATGAGATTTGACAGTTGTGACTTAACCTTTTATCCACTTTCATCGGACAACCCTTGTTCACCTGCCCTCTGATCCAACAATCTCAAATCTCTCTTGATTTGACAGTGGTGATCACTATTGAATTCAAAGGGGGTAGTCATGATCCTTCGAACCCTTACAAAGGATCTCTGATGTTCCAACTCCTACATAGATTCTACAACACCATTCCTCCTAATATTTTCAACTTCACAATCAGAACTCAATTTTAACCACGAGACTCTAACCAACAGACCCGACCCATACCGACCCGGTGTTTCAAACAGAAGCTCTAATACCAAGCTATAACACACCTCGACCACCCACAGGCCGAGGTACGCCACCTTCAATCCCACCCCTGGACTTCTTTCTCTTACCAATACCTTTCAAATTAATAAGGACGCATAAAAGAAAAGATATAACGACATGAATGGAAATAACCATCAAGCGTGCATATTCTAAATATTCAATCAAATGATAAATAAATACACAACGAAATACAATTATATACAGATAATTAATACCATAACAAAGAGAAATTATATTTATAAAAGATGATACCAAATAGCTACAGACCAAGGACATTCCACCCAACCATAGACACTACTGCTCCAAATCTCAACAGCAATGTCACCCCTGAGCCAAGTGTTATCACTGAAATTTCGTCTGCACATGGCGATAAGAACTCCACATCATCAAAACAACAATGAAGTCACTCATGGCACTGAATTAATCTCACAGCACTCCAGAAGGGCAAAAAACTATACAAAGTAACCAAA
>SNQJ01S0030092.1:68013-83882 GCA_010110895.2 Picea sitchensis
GGGTCCAAAAAGAGGTTTCCCCATCAGGCCCACCATTATCGTGGCACGTTCTCGTCAAATATGTTAGAAAAACAGGACCATGGAGCAATAAAATAAAACAAATGTGGAAACAAAACACAGATGATAAACAGTATAATAGAGACATAGATTTACGTGGTTCACCCAATGTGGGCTACGTCCACCAGAGAAATTGTCAGGTCCTTCCTTTATTATTATCCATCATATGAAGGGATAAAACCTACAACAAACCTGTTGTAACTTCCTTTTCTTTCTCTCACAGTCTCCTATCTCAGAATACAATATTTTCCCTCAACCATAACTGTAATACATTTACCTCATAAAAGAGGGTTTCCTTCTAGGGAAAAAAACCCTAACATAATCTCTATCGTTAGATCTGCGACCTTATAATGAATGGTCCAGATTTACAATGAAATTAGAATATACATTTACAAGGAAATTTTTCCTTTGGGGGCTTCTCCCCTAAACCCCCGCTGGGGTCTCACTTGCCCCCAGACCCCCCAGTCGGGGGGATAGCCCCCCCGGACCCCACAAAGGGGGTACCCCCCTCTGCACTCCCCCGCGTGGAAGAGTGTACATAATTTTGGGGTGTAAATACTTTATGGGGTATAAACATGACTGAAAGTGAAAGACCTCTGAATCAGGAAGATAATCAGTCTCCACAACCAACAATTTCAGACCCCCCCCCCTCCAGAATAGCTCCCTCACCACTCTCCCTTACAGATTCTTCCTCTCGTTTCCATATGTCCTACACTCCATCTCTCTCTTCTTCCCATCACATCACCTGCTCTCTGTCATCGTCTCCTTATAGCACAACTGTCCTCCACCCACCTTCAGGTCACATCCCCTTATCACTCCCGCTTATCATCTCCTGCCAAGTGTTCTACCGCTCACCTCCATCTAGGAAGATGGTCCCCATATTTCCTACTACTGTGGCCTTTTCTATGCCCCCACATCATCNCCCTTACAGATTCTTCCTCTCGTTTCCATATGTCCTACACTCCATCTCTCTCTTCTGCCCATCACATCACCTGCTCTCTGTCATCGTCTCCTTATAGCACAACTGTCCTCCACCCACCTTCAGGTCACATCCCCTTATCACTCCCGCTTATCATCTCCTGCCAAGTGTTCTACCTCTCACCTCCATCTAGGAAGATGGTCCCCATATTTCCTACTACTGTGGCCTTTTCTATGCCCCCACATCATCACCTCGTGCCACTTCACCTCTGACCTATCCCAGTGCAGTACCCATGTTTTCTATTCCCCACACTTTCCGAGTCACCTTCCATCTGCCACGTTTTTCCATATGGTCATCTCTCGTCTCACCTCCATGTCAATCACGCCATCATCCCCACTAGATCCTTGTCTAAGTTCACCAACTAGGTCCCCTCATAGCAGTCCAATGAAGTAGCTGAAGGCCAATGAGAAACCGCCACATCCTTCATATGCAGATTTTACTTGGAACTCTCTGATCCCGAGGAAGCAGTTATTAAAATAGGTGATGGTGGTTGAAAATTGTTTCCACCATAAATGGAAATCTCAGGAAAGGATCGTCAGTTATTCCACTCAGTCATAGGCCCGTTATGGAGCATGATTACGTCTGGCAGAGTTCACGTCTGACCAGAGACTACACACATAGTCTACCAGGAGGCATGCAGATGTAACGCATTCAATGCGATGACTCGAACTCACTGTTGCGATTTTGGTTCTCAGTATATAGGATTCATTCTCATATTTTGTTAGTGTTGATGGTTGAGCTAGGCTCCCAATTTGTAAAGTTTTAGCAAAGCCTTTGGTTTTCTGGTTATGATATGCATTTGAGACTTCTTGTTTAATGAAAGTCAGTTTCCTTTCATCCTTGTGTAATTGTTGTGTTAGAACGCTCGGGCATGGATGATCTAGTCAAGGGTAGTATGTTTTTGTGATGTAGGTTTGATCACAGTGGCATTGAAACCAGTTTTAATCAGTTTCTTATGTTCTCTTTTCCCTATGATACTGAGCGCTCAGGCATGGAGGATCCAGTCGGGTTGCTGTGACTATACTGTAAGGTATGTTTGATTGTAGTACTGTTATAGCAGTTTCAGTTTCTTGAAGTTTTGAATTTAAGAGGATATTGTATTCAGAGCTTTTCCTCCTCAGGCTGTTGGAAGACTGGATGTCCATAGCAGACCATTTCATTCCCCTTAAACTCTTCCCCTACTCACCACTATACTATAAATTATTGACTGAAGTTATATCAAGAACTCACTTTCCTATGCGTGTCAACCCAGTTTCCTGATTTATAACAATACCATCCTGATTTTGCATCCATTAAACCACATTTAAACTATTCATTGTGACATAAAACTGATGGGTGTCAGGCTTACCTCTGCACCAATCCATAGGTGACTTCTATTGCTAACATTTATAGTGTCATTGTCAGGGATGAATTTGAATATTTCTTTGGGATTGAATGACAAAGCTTACTAGTTTTGAAGGTGCATCAGAACCCAATACATCAAGATTGCAATTGTGCACCTGGCGACTCCACTATGTCACTCCACTATTTCAGCGTGGATACTTCTGGCTACACCTGGTATCCCCTTAGGAGAATAGAACTATTAGAGATGGTATTTGATGGTGAAAAAAGACCAGACACACTCATCTTACATATCATTCACCTGGCGACTCCATGCTTAAAGAATCGATTGGCGACTCCACTGGTTCGAAATGGAAAGAATCCTAGCTCAAAGGTTTGCTTATTTTAATTTTTCTTTTGTTCCTGGTTTTCCTAATGTTGTCCCTACTGTGGATGAATGGGTTGCTCTTTTGCCCATATTTAGAGAGAATAGAGAGGACAACCCTGCTCAACATCTCCATGAGTTTCATGAACTCATGCATCAGTGGGAGATACATCATGAATATGCATTAATGAAGATGTTCATGTTCTCATTAGTAGGGAATTCTCGTGAATGGTATCATTATTTACCCCCTGCTAGCATTTCTTCACTGGGAGAATTTCATGCAGCTTTCAACGCTCATTGTCAAAAAAATTATCCCTCTAAGTTAATTTGTCATAGTTGTTGTGAGGGATACAACAACTGTATTCAAGTCAGAGTTGCTTCCTATGCAGGCTATGAGGATGAGCCTGATCACTTGGATCAAAAATCAATCCTTTCTCATCCATGTTCATCTGCATTAGAGGAAAGTTATGAGGATGAAGGATGTGAGGAGGAAGGAGATTCTCTGAGTGAGCTGATGGACTTGGTGCAATCTCTTTCTACGGAGTTAGAGGAATTGAAGGCAGAACATGAGTGTTTCCTTTTTGAAGAAAATGAAGAGGATTTTCCAACCCTTGAAGAAAATATTCTTGGCAGCCCTACAAAGGATGATGATGAAGATTTCATGACTGTAGAGGCCCTGCATTCTGTTCCTAAGGTACCTGTTGTCCCTAGATTTGATGATTGTTCAGAAGAAGAGCAGCAAAACCCTGCATCATAGTTTGTTGACCAGAGGAGAAGTCAGCCCTGTTGTTGGCAGCCAATTCACATTTTCATACTATCCTTATAAGCTGCCTACACCAGTGTTTTGCAAACCTTGATTTTCATCACAATCCTTGAATAAAATGACACTATTATTTTTGCGTTATTTGCACACTTACCTTTGTTCTTGTTTTCACGACTACAAGTGTGAAAACTTGGTTTTTGAAGACATATTAAAAACATCACTGGATTTTTATGATCGCTCGTGTTCATATGCTCATTGCGTTTCCAATTTACTTATCGTTATACAGTTGACAAGGCTCCAAGATCCTTATTTGTTAATATGACTTCGTTTTACGAGACTGTGATGATATTCATTTGATCGAGTTTGTGATGCATTGGTGGTTTGATTTATATAGTCTTTCATTGATTACCTTGGTACATTGGTTTCATGAAAATGATTGGCATTGTGGTTATACCCTTGGTATAAATCATTGCATACAACACATATGTTCATATGATCAAAACCTTGGTGTGACTTCGAATTATTGCTTTGGTTTTAAAACTATGCTAACATTATTTCTTGTGCAAAGTGTTTGATCAACGTATCATAGATTTTATTAATTGATTGAATGGCATGGTTTTTAATATATGCATAGTGGTTTGAATGTTATATGCGTCGTCGGTTGTACTGTGGAAATGATTTTTTTGCATCGGCCAGAATAGCTCCACCACCTTCGCACGTTTTGTCATTAATGTTTTCCCCTTATCCCGGTTCACCTTTGCTAGTTTTCGAGCGATGCCTGTGAGTTATCAACCCTGCGTTTACTCTGTTCAAACCCTTACCCACTCACCCTGCTCACCATGTGCTCCTGTCTATGGCACCAGTGGTGCGCATAGAGCTGAATGGTAGACAAGCTCTATTGCTATTCGATAATGCCCGTAAATATTTAGAAAACAGTGGTTGGTTGGTGTTTATACAGAGGTTCGAGGGTTTCAACCTTTTAGTTTCCCAACAATTCTCCCTTACCTTTGACGGGTGCAGGGCTAAAATCGACCTACAGCTCAAGCTAAATGAAGAATTCATAAGCTCTGCTATAGGACTATCGACTACAGGCCAAAGGTGGTTTAAAAATTCCAAAGTTGATGAGGTGCCGTGGCCATTACTGTTCGTATCAAGAAAGGTCATTTCCTGTGATAAAGGTATGCCTATTTCTACTCTCAAACCCAGGTGGCACGATCTTTTGGTAATTGTGAAACAATTTGTGACCTGTGAAGGTCAGTATGGCTTGGTGTTTATGTATCACCTCCGGTTATTGATGAATTTCATGGGTTATCCTTTGAACATGCTGCATTACTTCTTGCGTAGTCTTTACAAGATGTCTAAGAGATTCAAGTGCGAGAAGGCTGATAGCAGCCTTTTTCATCACGGCTTTATTGGACTCATTATCATCCATCATTTGAGCCTTCATGCCGATAATTGGCAAGACTTTCTATCCAGAAATGGCTTTGCTAATCCGGAGTTTGTTCAAATAGACAAGGTTGTGGTTAGTGAGACTATGGTCCGGCCACCCGTGCCATTTCATATCCTTCTCCCCTGCCAAACCCTCAGTTTTCCCTGACATCAACCTACCGGACATCATAACCAACCCGTGTACAAAAGACAAGGCTGAGGCCGTCAAGAAGCCTGTGAATAAGAAAGTCAAGGGTAATCCTACTGTCGATAGAAAGGAGAAGAAAAATGCTCGATTGATATCGAGACTCACCCGGAAAAAACCTAAACAGCACATCGACCAAAATCCCATAGTGCTGAGTGAGGAATCAGACTCTGATATCGAGCATTTCCTAGCTGAAGAGTACCCCTATTCTCATGGCCTGTACTCTACGAAACCCTATGACTTTGTCTCTAACTTACCCCCGTGCCTCAAAAACGACCCAAATTACCCGGGAATCAAGTTGCACAATGAAACCCCTGTTGGCTTAAACAAACCTTCGCCTGTGTTATCAAAGCCCGAGCAACCATCATGTATCCAAATTAATGCTTGGCTAGAGCGCTATTACATCGATGTTCCCCTATTGCAATCAAAGATCAAAGCATTATAAGAACAGGTGACAGTGCTGGCGAAGGACAACCACAGGTTACAAGCCAGTGAAAAGAAATAGAGAACCATCGGTTCGATTGTCTTCAGGAATGTCGAATATGCAACAGCCTTTGTCAATTCCAAACTATCATGACCGAGTTGTTTCTGGTGGTCCAAGTATGAATTTCAATATTAATTTCATTTTATGAGTTGCTTGAATTAATATAACGAATTGGATTTTGTTTTCGATTAGCTATATTTGCTTTGAATAGATACAAACAACTCTGTTTTGGTGTGGATCATGTACAGTAGATTCGTTTTGTTAAAATTCAAATACAGCTATAATTCAGTTATAGATTTCTATTGTGCTTAAATTAGTATAAGCGATTGATTGGTTTTGACTTGGTTTGCTTCGCTTTAGAATAATTCTGTTGGTTTGCTTTCATTTAGTTTTTCCCTAATTATTTCCGTTTTGTACAGATATCCTCGTTTGGATTTTGATTACATCTGAACTGTACAAGATATTTATTTCCTAAAATTAGACACAGCTATGATTTGGTTATGCGATTTTGTCGTGCCTAGCTTAGTATAAGCCATTGATTTGTTTTTTATTATGTTTGGCTTGTTTTTAAATCAATTTTGTTTGTTTAGGATAGTCGATTTGATTTGATTTCAATTAAGTTTCACTTGTTCCTAATAGACTCAAAACAACCCTGTTTGATTTCGATTATCCGAATAACAAGTCTGTTTCGTTTTGAATAAATATTCTCGTTGGATTTTGATTACATTCAACCTGTGAAAAAGATCTATTTGCTAAAAATCGTGTGGCTGTGTTGATTGATATGATTTTGCATAACGATTTTGTCGACCCCAATTTGTTTCGATTCATTCCTATCTGATTTGATTTGTAAACGATTGTTGCATGCCATGATAAGCATGATCATTAGTATATGTTTGATACAATTCTATTAATCTGAAAAACGGTTCTATTGATTTTGTTGTGATTCGGCAATGATTTTGTTAATGGATGAGGCGACATAAATGATTGCATAAATGATTTGTTTGACCGGCTACAGTTTGTATCGATTGGAATTGGTATTGAAAATAGATTTGAAGCTCCTCTGTTAGTTTTGATTTTCAAAAAACGATTTTGTCAAGCTCAGATCGACATATTTTGTCTCTATTGAATTCGTATGAAAAACTCGGCTAATAGTTCATTTTGAAATTGATTCAAGTGATGATTTTGTTGGTTCCCCAACTGTCAATCGATTCTGTCTGCTCTCATTTGGAAATAACAAATGTTTGACAAATCCCACATATCCTGTTATCGATTGACTAATTCAATTACGATTTCATTTGTTTCAATTTGCATACAAGTTTTGGTTTGATTCGCTCTGTTTGGAATTAGTGATGAAAGATTTCATTAAATGAGTCGAATATAATTCTTCAATATTTGAATAATTTTTTAAGCGATTCTATGCTCAAATTAGACCAGCTACAGAATCGCAAGATTCTGTAGCTAGTCTTAAAATTAGATTTTTGTCAATTTTATCAACAAAATATCCTCTAATATTGTCTATTCTTGTCCTCTTTCAGGTGCATATGAATTACAATGATCAATTGGGCATGTTGTAGCAGTTTAGGAGATACTTTGGATATGGTTTTGTCTTAGGTTGTTGGCTTGACTTAGAAACTTGGGATATTATCCCCAGATTTGTGTAAACTGTTTTGATAATTCCCACAGGGATGTTTTACCCTGTGGGAAGTCTTTAAATACTGGTTATTTTTTGTAAAACTATCATGATCACGGTGGAGAGAACCAGACTATGGATTTATGATACAGACTGGGATGAAATTTGATGTCTTGTAACAGCTTTCGCTTTCAATATATCAAACTTTTGTTTCAGATTTTATTCATATCAGTTTGCAGTTGATTATAGACTACTTTAGCTATCGTAATTCATTGCAGGTTGATGCGACTTGGTTTATGTGTTATACATATATGATCTCTCCTATTTTTAAAGTACAACAATTACTTTGTTTCAGATAATGAATCATAGATTTCTCTTCTTCGTTAATTGAATCATTTTGTACAAATCCTTGCACACAAATTTATCTAAATGTGATGATTTGTAAATTATAAGATTGTTGTAACTTTTTATGTCTTGTTTGTTTTGTTATTGATATCCAAAAGAGTGTTGCTGCTTACTGTTTACTAGAGGCTTGCAGAGGATCTGATGCAGGTTTCCTCCCATCGAACAGTTGAACTAGATTCTTTACACGGGACAAATTGGAATGCATTATCACAGGTTAGCTTATTAGTGTTATTTAAGTAGTTCAGATAGATATATATATATATATTAGATTCTTAGTTAGAATTATTATTTTAGTTTCTTAGCTTAGATTAGTTTTTCATTATTCAATTTCTTTCTCATAAAATTATAAAAATCAAAAACAGTTTCGATGTCTTAGGACAAATTACAAATGATTTTTGCAGGTTTTAATTTAAATCTGTAATTTGTAAATATTGTACATTTGTGATTGAGATTTAATTTTGTTGATATTTAAATGTTAAATTTCGTAGAGTTATTATAGTATTGGATAGTAAATTGTGTATATTAGTAGTTTAGATTTGTTTATTAATTTGTTTTAATTGTTATTTTTATTTAGATTAGTTCATTTAGAGTATTTTTGTTTTGTTTTCTTAGGACTTAGATCGGCTAACGAAGCTGCTAAACCCGTCAGGGTGGGTTATCCCAAACGGCTTCGGTTATTTAGACAACCCCGGACCGGATCCACTCTTCCAGTTGGCGAGTGTTCATTTTCGCTCTTCAACAAATGGCGCTAGAAGGAGGGCCTGCAATTTATTAATGGCACGAGCCTCGAGGTAGTCCTAAGACTCCTCCACCACCTAATAACTCACCTATAGTAACAAGAAGTCATTCAAATGACAACATTCCCCCTCAAACAACAACCACATCAAACGACAATCCACGGATCACAGTTGAGCCAGCAACCCGAAATCCTATAGGTGGTGACATACAAGAGATTGTCTGCCAATCTCTCATAAGAACTCATAGTGTATTAGCCTGTTTAAGGCAACCAAATCAACCTTTGGACCAACCTTTAGATTTCTCTGATATCAGAGAGCAACTTGGAGGCACTAATCTCACTATGAACCCTACAGATCCAATCCTCACTCCTGCTGTAGGAGGATCTTGAATACCTCCCTCACCACCTCCATCATCTCCTTCTTCTAGAGGAGATTCTTCTGATGAAGGCAGTTCCCCTTCTCAACCTTCCACACTGACTACACCAATGGCCAACCAGAACAATCCTGCTAGACCTTGGCTCGATCAGGATGTCGTAGCTGTACTTGGAGCACAACATCCCTTACCCAAACATCTGGAGAAGTGGCTTCCCAAGTTTGACCCTGACTCTAAACAGATTGTTGAAGATCACATTAAAAAGTTTATGTTAGCCATAAGACTCCACAATGTTGAGCATGAAGACGTAGTCTGTAGGCTGTTCCCTTATACTTTCTAGGGAAATGCATCTACTTGGTACTTTGCCCAACAACCCCATACCATTGTGTCTTGGGAAAAGTTTGAATCCTGCTTTTTGGAAAAGTTCGGAGACGGTAAGCCTCTGGAAGTCCTAGTCATGGATCTTTCTAACTTAAGAATGAACCCTAAAGAGAAATTTAAAGACTTTAATCAAAGATTCTTAACACGTAAAAACCGAATCCCTATGGATTCCATGCCTGCCGAGAATCTTATAATAGCATACTATACTAAAGCCTTGCATCAAAGTATAGCTATTTGGGTTAAACGATCTAAGAAAGACACATTGTTAGAAGCCTTCGAGGAGGCCAGCCAGATTGAAAAAGACATACTTAGTCTAAAAGACTCTACTAGCAATGACACAGAAACTAGTTCATCTTCCAATAAGAAGATCGAAATCCTCCCTAGACCTACTCAAAGTAAAACACAACCTGAAAGCTCTGATTTAGAAAACTTGACTAAAGTCATTCAAAAACTGTCGAATCAAGTTATAGATTTAAAAAAGATGGCTGAAGAAGCTTCGTCGAGCAAAGGGCCTTACAAGCCCCCATTCAGGAAGCCTTTTCCCACCAACCAACCTAATCCAACCACCGAGGGCCTTAATCTAGAAAGTCTGCAATAGGCCCTTCAAACAATTCTAGAAGCCCAGGATAACTTGATGCCTCCTGAGATTCCTGAGGAGGTAATTGAACAAGAGACAGTTCAAGAAGAGGAGTCTTCTCCAAACATTTTTGGACAGTTCTCGGATAGCATCTTTCAAGCTAACTTCGAGACAGTCCATCCCTATAACACCAGGAGTAAGACAGCAAACAAACCTTCTACCGAAAACACTACGACTTCGCCTCCAAAACAATCTAAACCATCTGAGACTAAACAGAGTCATGTGAACCCCAACTTAGATTATGATTTAGTTGAAGATCTTAAAAAATTAAGGGCTAACATTTATGTTTATGAGTTATTGAAATTTCCATTTCTGCTACAAAGAATGTTGCAAAACATCGCAGAGAATGGAAAAAATGGTAGTTCAAACAGTGGCAAGGTTGTGCAGAACAAAGTTCCTCAGAAGAATTCCACTAAAAACAATCCTGATTCTCATGATAAAGGAAGCCTTTCTGTAAATAATGTAAATAATGTAAACAATGTAGATAAAGTAGCTTTAGAAATGGCGAGTAAGAAACCACAAACTACCACCCTTAGCACTCGCCGAAATGTGCCTCCATTTTTGTTAACTTTCGAAATCTTTAATAGAAACGTGTACAATTGTATGGTAGACTCAGGAGCGTCGTCCAATGTGATGCCATGGTCTGTGTGCCAGAAAATTAACGCCGAAGTTGAACCATCCACTTTAAAAATCATCTATATTGACCGAACTAATGTTAGGGTCATAGGCGAGTTAAGGAATGTGCTTATTAGATTATTGTCTGACCCCAAGGTTCATCAAGTTATTGATATTATTGTTTTGGATATTCCAGAAGTGTATGGTCTGTTTCTAAGAAGGGACTGGTCAGAGAAGCTACACGGCTATTTCATGACAGATTGGTCTCACCTATGGCTTCCAAAGAACGGAAAGCCTAACAAGATCAAGGTAAATCATGAACGCTACCTTAAGTTCACGGTCACAGATATAAACGATCCAAATGAACCCTTTACACCTTCTGTTGATTCACCTGAAGTACAATGGATGGATACCTTTTTCGGCAATTTCATGGCCGAGGCTTCAACTGTCACAGACCCAAAACAACAGTTCGAGATTGTAACATACATGCAGCCAACAGCTTCCACACAACAGCCTCATGCACCCGATAAAAATCAAATTTGGTCTCTTTATTTTGATGGGTCAAAGTCCAAAGAAGGAGTTGGTGCAAGCTGCGTTATTATCGATCCGGCAGGTAACAAAACTCTGATTGCATGTAGGTTAGAATTTGAATGTACTAATAACACTGTAGAATATGAGGCTTTACTGCAAGGTCTCAGAAAAGATTTAGATATGAACATTCAAAACTTGACTGTCTTTGGTGACTCCGAAATCATGGTTAGACAGGTAAGAGATTCTATCCATTGTCTGTCTCCACATCTTAGAAGCTACCAATCCGAGGTATGGAATTTGATGAATAAATTTTCTGCTTTCAATATAAATTATGTCCCTAGATTGAATAGTTCTGAAGCTGATCTATTAGCTAACGTGGCTTCTAAACTCTTTCCTGCATAAGTCTTATCCCTAGATGCATTCTCCGTCGAACTATTGTTCAGGCCATCCATTCCTGACAACATCACGAATTGGAGAGTCTTCGACGATGATCAGCAGATTATTAGCTTCCTGCATATGGAAGAAAATTTTCAAGGCGTAGTCATAGACTAATGCAATCACGACGACAATCTACGCGATTTCACGGTAATACCAGATCTGAGAACTCCTGAATCTTCATCGGACATGGTAAATTCGATCCCTAAGTCTGTAGTTAGATTAGAGAAATTTTACGATCCTCAAGATAAATTTAAAAAGTTGGTCAACTGTAAAACCAATAGTTCCTCATTATCTTATGAAAAAGTAAACTTAGGAACTAATGACAATCCGCAGTAGGGTGTTCTCAACAAGAAAAAGTTGCATTTATTAAATTGTTCAAAGAATTTAAAGATGTCTTTGCATGGACGTATGATGACCTCAAAAATTTCGACCCTAACATCATACAACATGTCATTCCTATGAAACCCCAAACCTCACCCTTTCAACAAAAATTGAGAAAAATGCACCCTAAGCTTGAACCGACCGTTAAAAAAGAATTAAATCAACTCCTAAATGCTAAGATTATTTTCCTTGTTAGGCACACTCAATGGGTTTCTAACCTTGTCCCTGTTCGGAAGAAAAGTGGGGAAATCCGACTATGCGTCGATTTTCGAAACCTTAATAGAGCATATGATAAAGACAACTACCCTGTCCCACCCATGGAACAGATCCTTCAACAGGTATCTGGTTCTAAGAGGCTATCCTTATTGGATGGTTTCTCAGGGTACAACCAAGTCCTGATGTCTCCTCCGGACCAACTTAAAACTACCTTCCGCACTCCATGGGGCACCTACGCTTATCGAAAAATTCCCTTTGGATTGATTAATGTCGGTGCCACTTTCCAGAGAGCAATGGAAATTGCTTTCCGAGGCTTAATCAATCAGTTCATCGTAGTTTACTTAGATGATGTTACTGTATTCTCTAAAAACAAAACCAATCATCTAGCTCACTTACGAACCGTTCTATAGCGATGTCGTAAATACGATATTTCCTTGAATCCTAAAAAATCCATTTTTGCAGTAGAACAGGGTAAACTCTTAGGTTTTATTGTGTCAAGCGAAGGGATCATTATCAACCCCAAAAGGACTCAAGTCATCGCGAAACTCCCCCCTCCTACATCCAAAAAATCTATGCAATCTTTCTTAGGCCAGATAAACTTCGTGAGGAGATTCGTCCCCAGTTTCTCCGAAACGGTCAGGCCTCTACAAAATTTAATTAAGAAAGACACCCAATATCACTGGGGACCCCTAGAAAATCAAGCTTTTAATGCAATAAAAAAGGCCATAATAGACATTCCTTCTCTCATGAGCCCCGACTTTTCCCAAGACTTCTCGCTCTACACTTTTGCTTCTGACCGTTCTTATGTTGTCGTCCTAACTCAAAAGAACACCGAGAACAATGAAGTACCCATTGCCTTTATGAGATCTTCTTTCAAAGGCACTGAACTTAATTACCCAGTGGTGGATCGACAAGCCTACGCTGTTTTCAAAGCAGTCAAGCACTTCCAGTCCTATCTTTTGAAATCCAGGACGAAGATCATTGTCCCATACCCAGCCGTCAGGAACCTGTTAGTGCAGAAAGAACTAGGAGAAAAGAGGGCTAACTGGGTCACCTCCTTGCAGGAGTACGACATAGAAATTAACCCAGCACAGATAGTGAGAGGCCAAGGGTTATGCAAGTTAGTTGTTGATTCGGATGAAGAACAACAAGAAGAAAGCGATACGTCAAACCTAGGACAGCACAATCAAAATGCAATCTGTTGCACACAAAACTCTGTCAGTCCATGGTATGACGATATAAAATTCTTTCTTGAACATGGGTCAGCCCCCCATCACCTGGACCCCACTAAAAGAAGAGTGTTGAGATTAAAGTCTGCCTCTTTTCATTTGGTTAATGGTATTCTATTTCGTCAAAATTTTGATGGCGTACTGATGCGCTGTCTTGAGAAGGACGAAGCAGAAAAAGTCTTKCTAGAGTTGCATACAGGAGAAGATGAAGAGTACCCTTATTCTCATGTCCTGTGCTCTACGAAACCCTATGACTTTGTCTCTAACTTACCCCTGTGCCTCAAAAACGACCCAAATTACCCGAGAATCAASTTGCACAATGAAACCCCTGTTGGCTTAAACAAACCCTCACCTGTGTTATCAAAGCCCGAGCAACCATCATGTATCCAATGTAACACTTGGCTAGAGCATTATTACATTGACRTTCCCCTGTTGTAATCAAAGATAAAAGCATTAGAAGAACATGTGACAGTGCTGGCGAAGGAGAACCATAGGTTACAAGCCAGTGAAAAGAAACAGAGAACCACCAGTTCGATTGTCTTCAGGAATGTTGAAGCGGAAACAACCTTTGTCAATTCCAAACTATCATGACCGAGTTGTTTCTGGTGGTCCAGGTATGAATTTCAATAATAATTTCATTTTAGGAGTTGCTTGAATTAATATAACAAATTGGATTTTGTTTTTTATTAGCTCTGTTCACTTTGAATAGATACAAATGACTCTATTTTGGTGTGGATCATGTACAATAGATTTGTTTTGTTAAAATTCAAATACATCTATAATTTGGTTATAGATTTCTATTGTGCTTAAATTAGTATAAGCGATTGATTGGTTTTGACTTGGTTTGATTTGCCTTAGAATAATTCTTTCGGTTTTCTTTCGTTTAGTTTTGCTCGAATTATTTTTGTTTTGTACAGATATCCTCGTTTGGATTTTGATTACATCTGACCTGTATAGGAGATTTATTTCCTAAAATCAGACACAACTATGATTTGGTTATGTGATTTTGTCGTGCCTAGCTTAGTATAAGCCATTGATTTGTTTTTTATTATGTTTGGCTTGTTTTTAAAGCAATTTTGTTTGTTTAGGATAGTCGATTTGATTTGATTTCAATTAAGTTTTGCTTGTTCCTAATAGACTCAAAACAACCCTGTTTGATTTCGATTATCCGAATAACAAGTCTGTTGCATTTTGAATAAATATTCTCGTTGGATTTTGATTACATTCAACCTGTGCAAAAGATCTATTTGCTAAAAATCGTGTGTCTGTGTTGATTGATATGATTTTGCATAACGATTTTGTCGACCCCAATTTGTTTCAATTCATTCTTGTCTAATTTGATTTGTAAACGATTGTTGCATGCCATGATTAGCATGATCGTTAGTATATGTTTGATACAATTCTATTAATCTGAAAAACGGTTCTGTTGATTTCGTTGTGATTCGAAAATGATTTTGTTAATGGATGAGGCGACATAAACGATTGCATAAATGATTTGTTCGACCAGCTACAGTTTGTGTCGATTGGAATTGGTATCAAAAATAGATTTGAAGTTGCTCTGTTAGTTTTGATTTTCAAAAAATGATTTTGTCAAGCTCAGATCGACATATTTTGTCTCTATTGAATTCATATGAAAAACTCGGCTAATAGTTCGTTTTGAAATTGATTCAAGTGATGATTTCATTGGTTCCCCAACTGTCAATCGATTCTGTCTACTCTCAGTTGGCAATAACAAACGTTTGACAAATCCCACATATCCTGTTATCGTTAGATTAATTCAATTACGATTTCATTTGTTTCAATTTGCATACAAGTTTTGGTTTGATTCGCTCTGTTTGGAATTAGTGATGAAATATTTGATTAAATGAGTCGAATATAATTCTTTAAGATTTGAATTAGTTTTGAAGCGATTCTATGCTCAAATTAGACCAGCTATAGAATCGCAAGATTCTGTAGCTAGTCTTAAAATTAGATTTTTGTCAATTTTATCAACAAAATATCCTCTAATATTGTCTATTCTTGTCCTCTTTCAGGTGCATACGAATTACAATGATCAATTGGGCATGTTGTAGCAGTGTAGGAGATAATTTGGATATGGTTTCGTCTTAGGTTGTTGGCTTGAGTTAGAAACTTGGGATATTATCCCCAGATTTGTGTAAATTGTTTTGATAATTCCCACAGGGATGTTTTACCCTGTGGGAAGTCTTTAAATACTGGTTATTTTTTGTAAAACTATCATGATCATGGTGGAGAGAACCAGACTATGGATTTATCATACAGACTGGGATGAAATTCGATGTCTTGTAACAGCTTTCGCTTTCAATATATCAAACTTTTGTTTCAGATTTTATTCATATCAGTTTGCAGTTGATTATAGACTACTTTAGCTATCATAATTCATTGCAGGTTGATGTGACTCGGTTTATGTGTTATCCATATATGATCTCTCCTATTTTTAAAGTACAACAATTACTTTGTTTCAGTTAATGAATCACATATTTCTCTTCTTCATTAATTGAATCATTTTGTACAAATCCTTGCACACAAATTTATCTAAATGTGATGATTTGTAAATTATAAGATTGTTGTATCTTTTTATGTCTTGTTTGTTCTGTTATCAATATCCAAAAGAGCATTGTTGCTTACTGTTTACTAGAGGCTTGCAGAGGATCTGA
>SNQJ01S0030092.1:94555-110463 GCA_010110895.2 Picea sitchensis
TTTTCCTTTTTCTTTCTTTTCTTTTCCCTTTTCTTTCTTTTCTCTTTTCTTTTTCTTTCTTTTCTCAAATTATTTGCAGAATGAAAAATCATTTGACAAACAAAAAACACTAGAGAGATAACATTCCAGTCACCAGTTGATCCTATAAATTATAGGGTGATAACAACAGCTCCAACTGGGGATGGTACTCTACTTGTGAAGTGCCAAGAATCCATAGAACTCTGAATTTCATAGACCATCTGATCATTGGGTTGTCCCCAAACTGTAAACTGAAAATAAAACTATGAAGAGATGAAAAAGAAAAAGTGATCATCCTGTTGAGCTTATTGGCACACTCCTACCTACCCTACTTTTCTAACAGTTACTGCTCAATCAGGTAATGAAAAAGTGCCAATGAAACCAACCCAGCAGTTGATCCCATGATTGGGCTTCCTCATCATGCTTGATGAAAATCAAAACTGCAATATGTAATGGAAACTGGTGACATATTTGGTCGTTATAGAGAATACATGTTTGAAAACTCAAGCTAACATGAACCTCCATGTAATCCGCTATAGGATCAATTAAAGCATGATGCATGATATCCGCTCCTAGATCTTTGATGACTAGTTGATCAGTTGCATCCTCAAAATTAAACTCTCCATCTACAATTTCAGCCTTATATTGGAAAACATAATCATCATCAATCTTCCAATCAACAGGTAGTACAATTTCCTCTTGCTTTGGAGAAGGAAGATTTTCCAAGAATTCTTTGAGATCTCAGAAATTATATGGCTGAATTTGAGAACCCAAAAGTTCAATATCATTTTCGAACTTTTCCACAAATAGCTCAAGAAAACAAATTTTACTTTTAGGAGAAAATTTGCTCGATTCCAAAATATGAAACACAGTTGTTAAAAAATCTTCGTCAATGTGAAATTCTACTAACTTATTCCTGAATTCTTTTAAATCTTCAGGAGATAGAGGATTTACCACATACCCCGTCATCTTAAAACATCATCAAGGTTTTGAAATATGGATCCTTCGGCAGTGAAGTCACTTGTGAACTTTGAAGCACGGAATTTGAAAAATGGAGTCGCCAAGTGAATGGTACGGCCTTCCTGTGTTTGGCTTATGTTCATCATCAGAAGTCAAATCTGAACTTGATATATTTTCCTGGGGAACTTGAAAGCTCCTTCCCCAGTGGAGTCGCCACTATGTTAACGCCCTGTAAATTTCCTAGAGGTTGTTAGGAAAGAAGAAATCTACAGGAGGTAACTTTATCCAACCGCTTCGAAGCTGGGATCTAGCCCTACCAACTTCATAGAGGGATCTCTCTATATGATTTAGATATGTTTCAAATTTAAAATATTAGGCTAGGTAAATAAAATAAGTTGGTTTTGTTGTTGTAGTGTTTGTCGGGTTGGCTGAGATAGTTTACACATCCATTGGGCTATGGGGTCTATACCATGAAAATAAAAATCTAAACCAAAAAACAAAGAAACCTTTCACAGGGCGAGATAATGTAATCGATGGATTCTTTTAGCAGCATAAATGAGGAAATAGTAGAAAAGGTGAGAATGTCAATCACAACAAAGAAGCAGTTAAGAATTTCTTTGTCATAAAATCAAAAGATGAAACACTAAGATCTTTCAAAGTGAGAAACAGGGTATACAAAGATAAATCCTGCAACATTCATTACTTTCAAAGATTATATTTAGCAAACAGTCTGATAACTAAGCGAGAATAAGATTAAACTTAGAAAGAAAAACATCACCAGTGAATACACGCAAGAATCCTATAAAAGTGTCTCTTTGTATTAATGGTAGATCTCTTGAAAAATATTAAAGTTTGATAGCTCATAGGGCATAAAGATCAACCCTCACTACTTCAAAAAGTGAAGTATTTATAACCCAAAATTAAAAACGATCCTGTCATTAAAGAGTAGGATGTGGTAAATCTATTTTTAGCCTAACTAACTTAACAAATTACAAGAATCTAGGAAATTGTTTGATGATGTGTCACAACTGCATGTTGTTTTCTAGGTGAACTGTTGGTGAGGCCTCTACACAACCTCATCTGACTGGATAGCTGACTGGGCTGGGACAACACATCCACTACTCGATCAGGTCACAAAGCTCTTCCCATTGAATATGACTGGGAACTCTAACTTTGAGTAACCTTCGATAGACTTCATCCATTTCTGTGTACTTGGCGAAAGTAGGCTCGGTGATTAAGATATACTAGATCTCATGCTGAATGTTGATGTTCAACTGAAGTCCATCTAGGAATGCCTTGCCAGTGATGCTTGATCTTCGCTTCCTTCCATAACCAAGGGCCAACAAGCCCCCAACACTCACCTGTGACTCATCCTGAGGTACTTGAGATATGATCCTCTTGGTTTACTTCGACTTTTGACTGCACAGTGCAACCCTTGCTTTCTGCTTTATGCCTCCTTTCCATCCTTGTGCAGACTGTCTTTTCTGTGTCTGGTACCCAGTTTCAACTGCACCTGGTACCTCGACCCTTGTCTTCTTGATTCTAGTGAGAACTGCAAGGAATTTAGTTGTCATGGTACAACTTCAGCTGACTCCCATTCACCAATCCTTCCTTCCAGTCTCCTTTCAATGTCTTCAGATACACAGCTCCTCCTTTTGTAACATAGGCAATCTCATATGGTCCTAGCCAATGAATTTTGAACTTCCCAAGGTGTTTGATAAACTTACTATCATATACCGGTACTAAATCACCTTCCCTGAATATCTTCTTCTTGATGTGTCGGTCATGATAGGCCTTTTCTTGTTCCTTTTGAATTTGTTGATGGAATCCTGCAATGAATCTGTCTTCTTCTAGTTCGACCAACTGTGCTAGCCTCTCATGAATAGCACCAGTATCATCCATGTTTGTAAATGCAACAATTCTTAAGCTTGGTACCAAGTACTCCATTGGGACAACAGCTTCAAGACCATAAACCAACTTGAAAGGTGTCTGCATTGTTAATTTATTACAAGTGGTTACTGCCGATACTCTCAAATCCCAGTCATCCATTTTCACACTGCAAATCTTTGTCAATGTTTTCTCCAAGATCTTGTTGAATGCTTCAACTGTTTCATTTGCTTGTGGATGATAAGGTGTACTCTTTTGATGGTGGACTACAAATTCTTCAGTCAGGGATTCAATTGTCTTATTGATGAAGTGTGTACCTTTATCACTCATAAGGACCTTAGGGCATCCAAACCTAGTTATTATGTCATCAAATATAAAACACGCAGTTGTAGCTGCACTAAAGTCCTTGTCTGCTCTTGCTTCGGCCCATCTAGTCAGGTATTCTGTCGCAATGATAATATACCTTGCTTCAGTGCGCTTCCCTGGTGGGTTTAAAGGTCCCATGAAGTCAATGGCCCATTTTTCAAATGCTTGTAGGGTCATCTATGGTGCTAATGGAATCTCATCTCTTCAGGATGGTTTTCCAACTCACTGGCATACATCACATGCTTTGGTATATTCTTTAGCATCTCTGTGTAATGTAGGCCACCAAAGGCTAGCTCGAAAAACCTTTTGCGCAGTTTCTTTTCCTATGTAATGTCCTCCTGCAATGCCTTCATGGGATTCTTCAAGGATCATAGGGTGTTCTGTCTCCATCACACATCTTCTTAGGATCTCATCAGGTCCCATTTTATATAGCTGACCAACTATCAGTGAAAAATCTGCAGCGCGCACCACTAGTTGTTTCTTCTGAGGAATCGTGTACTCGGCTAGAGCCATTCCTATTGACAGGAACTGGACTATGTCTGCGAAGTGGTCATCAATATTTCTAATGGTGAGAATCAATTCATCCGATAGTTTATCCTCCAAACTGGTAGGTTCTTCTCCATGCTCCAACCTCGACAGGTGGTTTGGGCCCTTATTCATTCTTCCTAGATTAACTATGATCTCAAAATCATATTCTTGAAATAGGAGAATCCATCTGCAGTTTCTCCCCCCCAACACTGGCTTGTTGACTAGGTACTTCAACGTGGAGTGATCAATAAACATTTTAAAGTGTCCTCCCAACAAGTAGTGTCAGAATTTCTGCAATGCATACACCATGGCTAATCCCTCTCTCTCTGTAGTAGTGTAATTGATTTCATCTGTAGATAGCTTTCTACTGGAAAATGCTAATGGATGGTCAATGTCCCCTTCTCCAGGTTGTGCTAGTAATGGTCAATGTCCCCTTCTCCAGTCTAGAAAGACTAGAATGGGTGCAGTCACCATCTTTTGTTTCAGTGTGTCGAAGCTCTATTGGCATTCATCTGTCCAACCAAACTGGCAGTCTTTGTTTATTAACTTCTCCATTGGTGCCTTAATATGAGCATATCCTTTGATAAATTTCTTGTAATAGCTAGTATGTCCTAGTGCAGTGCGCAGCTGTTTGACTGATGTAGGTGGTGTTAAATCAACTATAATTGCAATTTTGGATGGATCCACCAACAATCCTTGCTTGCATACAATATAACCTAACAATACTCCAAATGGTGAGAAGAAGATGCAATTATTCAAATTCAAAGAAATTTGACACTGCCTACATTTATCTAGCATTAGCCTTAGACATTCAATATGGTTTTTCAACAAACTAAAAACAGTCCAGTCATAAAAGTATGCTTCTAAAAACTTATGCAAAAATTCTTTGAACGCTTCAACCACCACCTTGGAAAACATGGCTGGGGAATTCTTCAGTCCAAATTGCATTACTGTATATTGGTAGGATCCCCACTCTGGAAAACGTGGTCTTATGATGGTCCTCCTTGGCAATGCGGATTGGGTGGTATCCTGAAAACCCATATGTAAAAGAATATACTTCTTGGCCTCCCACGTTATCCATCACTTCGTCTGTGAAAGGTGTAGGGAAAGGATCATGTAGACAAGCATCATTCAGCTTCCTGAGATCTACGTAAATCTTGATCTCACCTGTCTTGTCTTCTTATCTTGCACTACCATGGGGCTAATCCACTCTTACTCTTCGACAGGTTCAACAATCCCTGCTTCCAACATTCTGTTGAGCTCAATCTTTACTTTTTCCTTATATTTTGGGTTCAATATGTAGGGTCTTTGCTTGAATGGATTCACATATGGTTTCAAAGGTATTCTCATTTCACCCATAGGTCCTTTGATTCCCTTCATATCAGTGAACTTGGTCGGGAACAAGTCTTGATACTCGTGCAGTAATTCTGTGATTTTGTCAATGGTAGCAGTGTCCCAGTAATCTCTGACATTGGCAAGATTTGGTGTCTCCTCTATTCCGATATTGAATTTCTTTATCTTTATCGAATTTCCAATGAATGGGAGTTCAACTCCTAGTCCTTCCACATCTCTCTGACCTTCTGTTTCTGCGATATTCACCTTCCTTGGATCATCATTTTTGTCAGCATTATGTTGTAGCAGGTATGTAGTTTCTGGAGGGGCGCAGTCCATTCATCCTCTTCTTGCTCCAAAGGGAGGCTAGATGCCTCCTTAAATACGTTCTGTCTCACCATCTGTAGTGCTTGATCTACAAAAGAAAATTCACTGTCAAAGAAAAAGGTGGTTATAAAATTCTGGACCATACCTTCCCATTCTGAAGTGACAAGGCGCAGCTCTGCTTGAAGGTACCAGTTAATCGGGGTGGTATCTAGTGTATTGACGAATTTGTGTACCCATTTTTCTCTAGGAATGTCACTCCAGGCCTCTTCGCAGCTTCGTACATGATCCTTTGGGTAGCTTCGACCTGTGTATTGTGCTTCGTAGCTTCCTACTTGTGCTGAAAATCGTGTGGTCAACAAAGTTTGGCATTGTGTCCAATCTGTTATATTGCTTTTATGTGTCCCCCACCATCTTGTTGGTGTGGTTTTCATGGCCTCATCCATTTCCAACAACCTCTATTGTGTTGGTACACTTGTCTCAAATTCCGATAAGAATTTTTCTAAGGGGTTCAACCCATCAAATGTGGGTAGATTACTCACTATTGTGCCAATCCAACGAACTTCTCTGGTTAGCCTAGCACACTTTCTTGTATATACTTCGTACATCTAGTTCTGCCAGTTCTCCAACGCTTCTTTCAAGTTGGATGAACATGTGTTGTCACTTCGCCAGCTCAGATTCCCATCAGTTGTAGGGTTGAGATAATCCTGTTGTCTGGTCATTAATTTGTAGATGTTTTCCAGTTCAAATGTGTGGTCATGTTCTCTAATAGGTTCTGTGTATCATGGACCCTCATCTAGATCTAAAGGTGCAACGACCCTAAGGCCAACTTTCTCAAATGTCATGCATCTTTTCTTTAGATCAACAATAGTGGAATTGTCAAAGGCTCAATCAATTCATAATAATGCAGGGTAAAGGCAGCTATCATCAACAATTTCAATTACCTCAAAACCTGAAAAGGTTCTTACTCCATCGATGTCCACTGGGACATGCTCTAATCGTGCAAATGGGCTGACAACTTGTTGATTAGCCATGCGAAGCCTGATAGGGGAATATATCAGGTTGGGTTTTCCCATTAGTGCCCATGTCTTCTTAGTCATGACATTGACCTCTGACCCTAAGTTGAGTACCACATAGTCTATCTCATACTCTCCTATCTAAGCATTCATGTGTAATTCTTTATTTGTACTTCTCCTTTTTCGAATTTGGTGCACTGCTCTATTCAGTAAGGGGTCTATTTTTCCTAGTTCATATTGCTTGATTAAATCTTGTAATTCTTGTACAACTCCTTTATCTTGAATCAACTTAACACAAGTGTACAATAATTCCATGAATTTGCTTACCTCTTTCCCTTCTGTTGGCAATGCAGACGGATCAAATGCCTAAGGCATGCCATATTCTTTGATTTATAGTTGTCTCTTTGATGAAGATCCTTGATCTCCTTTGAACTCTTTCCTTGCCTCCTCAAATATCTATCTTTCTTTCTTAGCATTGAATGTTGGGGCCTTTTCTATAGTCTTCCTGACTCTGTGGTCATTTTCAGTCTTTCCTTGGGCTGCTTTGTCTTCTCCTATAGTAGCGCCTCCTCGAGTAATAACAACTAATCTAGGGTCTCCTCTGTGAGGTTCAACATATATTAGTTTTACTTGTGGGTTCTGTCGAGGTCCTCGTCTTTCCTGAAGTTTAGCCAGCAGCAAAGGGCATTCCTCTATGACATGCTCGAAGGAGTTACAGTAACTACATGTTGTGCAGGGATTTTGAAAATCCCTTGCTAAATGTCCTGGATGTGCACATTTGTGATAGATTATTTGTCCCTAACCTCGGCCCATACCTCCTCCTCCTCCTCCTCCTCTGTAGCCACCATGAGGAGTGAAATTTCCTCTCCCCAGAGAGTTGTACTGCAAAGTGTTTCCCTCTTGTTGCACTTCGCCTTGAATATTGTATATGTCTCTCGACCTTTCATGCATGAGATCATAAGATCTACAATTCTGATCATCATGCCCCATTGATTTATAGAATGTACAATACAAGTTTGTGGGTGTCTGGACATACTTTTGCATGTACTAGCACTCACCTGGGCAATGCCTATTTCTGCATACATCGCACCAGGGTAGGTTAACTTTATTTAAGGGGCTTGGTGCCCCTGATGCCAAGTACTCATGAAATAAGGGACAATGTTCTTTATCATGGCCTTCAGATATGCATCTTGCACACCAGATATCTTCCCTTTTGTCTTTTTCCTTATCTTTCTTCATATCCTTGACCTGTAAAGACAAACTAGTTAGTTGGCTCATGATCTGGCTAATGCTTGAGCTAGATTCTCCCATTGGTGATAATTCAATATTCATGGCGATCTCCAAAGCTTCTGCCTGAGATGAAATCTTCCACTGCATCAGAGGGATTCTTATGTGTGGTAACAACACAATGATGAACCATTCTTTGTTCTGTTCATCGGGGATCTGGAAAGTTAATTAGCCTGTCAGGGTCTTGAATCTTTGGTCGAACTCCCAAACAGGTTCTTCTTCCTTTTATTTACTCTCTTTTAGTTCTCTAATACATTGTGAATCTGACTTAGTTTTCTTAAACTCTGCAATCAGAGCATTCTTGATATCATTCACGGGCTTAGGCCGTGCCAGTCCTTGGACAAGTTTCATGTACCAACTCAGTGTGCGGTCCCTCAATGTAGTGTTGAACTGAGTTCTCTTGATGGCTTCATCGGTGATACTTTTAATATTACCTATGGCCTCACACAGAAACCAATGTTGATCTAGATATTCAGATCCATCTCCTCTAAAGATAGGGAGTCTCATTTCATCTGCCATAAAGTTGACTAGGGTTCTTGTCTGAGTAGATGTTGAGCTACTAGTAACAGTACTCTGAAGACTCTGGTGGTTCTGACTATTCTGATTGTTAAGTATTTTTGGGACAATAGGAGGATTAACGTTACTTACTTTAGTAGTCCATCCAGCTCCTGAGGTTTCTGGCTCACTTTGGCACAGTTCTTCAGCTTCCCCTTCTTCTGTTCTGGTGGGCTCTAGATGCTCTTCATCGGTTATATCTACCTCTTCTCCACTATAGAAACCTTCTTCTCTGTAGTTTTTCTTAAACAAGTTCTCAAGGTGAACTCCTCAGAATACTTTCCCATTGCATGTATGTCCTTCTTCTGTTTCATTGTCATTGTCCGAGATCTTGAACATTGGCCTTTTCAGGTCCGATCAATCTACTGTATCTTCAATATTCGGTTTTCATGCAAGAGCATCTTGATTCTTAGCTTCAGGAAGTGAAAAACTTTTCCTCTGGGTCTTTTGAAAAAGTATCTCTCGGCTTGGCTATACAATTTTGTTCTATCAACAACAAACTTGGTGATATACCCTCCAATGGTACTATCAAACCAATGATCTACTGCTCTAGATACAGTGTTGTCGACTCTCTTGACCTTCTCGATCAATGTTGGTGTCCAAACCATAGGAGGTCTAGGTCTGATTTCAAACTGTGTGTCAGCTAACCTAGCCAACCACTTTGTAGCTCCTGATGGATTCCTCCAAAGAAGATCTTGTGAATGTTGGTGAAGATGTATCTTTGTAGCCAATCTTCAGTGCTTATTTTAGGGTTCTTGTTTTGGGCTTCAACGAAGTCCTTCTCTTGGTCCTCTATCCACTTTTGAATCTATGTCTTCTATGGGAACCACCTTGACATTCCCTTAAAAATATTCTTGTCCTAGAAATGGAACCATTTGTTGGCACAGGGGCAGACCCAGGGTTCAGCTCCAAGAGCTCACCAACAACCCCTAGCTACTAGCCCTTTCGGTAGCACCAGCGAAGCAGATGCAGTCTCACCCGAAGCAACTATGAGGGAGTTGCAGGACAAAGATGTCTACAACTAGGGGACTATCAAGTGGTTCTTATTACAACAACAACATAACATGAATTTACCATTCAAATAGCTAGATCTATCCTTCATAGCTATAAATATGATCTAATACAATGATGCAGATAACAATATAACAACAACATAGCTCAAAGCATCAATCACACACACAACAATAGATGTATGTGGTTCACCCTCTCTCTAGGGATACGTCCACAGAACTGTGCTTATGATATATTAATATAAATCTTACAGTTCTGATCTGTGCTCTAGCTAGTAGATCCTTTCTCTTCTCTCTCTCCTTCTCCCCTTCCTGCGCACCCAGCTACAGGACTTGATCTTCGCACCCAGTTGAAGATATTACAATGCCATAAGGCTCTCTCTCACAGCACTTCTCTCACCCCTAATACAATATTCTCCCAATGAACAATAATCAATACCAAGGCAAAGCCACAGTTACCCCCCGACCTAGGTCCTCTCGACCTCTATTTATACATTATAATCCCTCACCGACAGCCTCAGGTCGAAACCTAGGTGTCAAAAACCCTAATTACCAAAACCCTAAGTGTCTACAACCCTAGGTCAAATTGACCCATTCTTTCTAGGCTTCACCATCCTGTCTTTCCTTCTTCATATCGTGGTGCTCCAAGGCATCTAATGCTAGATTTTTCCACTTCCTGAGTCATCCTCGGTCCATCTTCCTTGTTGATATGTCATCCTCGATCTCCTCATCCAATGGCTTTATTTTTCGAACTTCACTCCATCTTTTCTGTTCTTTTTCTCACTTCGACCCAGTGACAGTCACTGTGTCTCCGGCGAAGCTCGCTTTTTACCTTTTCTTCCTCGTTCTTCGCTTCCTTCCATAACCAACGACCAACATGCATAGAATACACAGTGACTATTACTGGGTCGAAGTGAGAAAAAGAGAAGAAAATATAGAGCAAAGCCTGAAAAAGCAAGTTGTTGATGAGGAGATCAAGGATAATAGATCAGCAAGGAAGAAGGATCATGGACAACTCAACAAGTAGAAAAATCCACTGTTGGATGCTTTAAAGAACCGCATGAGAAGGAATGAAAGACAGGCTAGCAAAGCCCTAAAAATATGGGTCAAGTTGACCTAGGGTTTTAGACACCTAGGTTTTTGGTATTTAGGGTTTTGGACACCTAGGTCTCGACCTAAGGATGTCGTTGAGATATTGTAATGTATAAATAGAGGTCTAAAGGACCCGAGATGGGTTGGTGTTATGATTGCTATTGTTGTCTTTGTCATTGTGTGATCGAGTGAGTAGTAGTGTGTGAGAAAGAAGTGTTGAGTACGAGAGCCTTCTGGTATTGTAATATCTTCAGCTGGGTACGAAGATCAATCCTGCAACTGGGTGCACAGGGAGGGGAGAGAAAGAGAGGAGAAGAAAGAGGCTCTACTAGCTAAGAGCGCATACAAGAACTATATGCTTCGTCTTAATACATTATAAAGTATAGTTATGTGGATGTATCCCTAGAGAGAGGGTGAATCACGTATATTTGGTGTTGTTTGTGATTGATCTTTTGTCTCTATCCTTGATATACTGTGATTGTAATATTATGTTAGATTTGTTAAGTAGATGTGCAGAGTAGATCTAAGATGATAAGTGATATATGTATGTTGTATTTTTCTCGTATTGGATCCACTTGATATTCCCCTTGGTTGTCGACATCTCTGTCCTACAACCCCCTCATAACTGCTTCGGGTGAGACTGCATCTACTTCGCACGTGTTGTCGAAAGGGCCAGTAGTTAGGGCTTGTTGGTGCGCTCTTGGACCTGAACCCTGAGTCTTCCCCTGTTCCATCAACCTCAATAACCACTCCTGCAATAAATGTGGAAAATCATAGAAAAATACATCATGCAAGTCGCTAAACACATATTTTTCAAGATATTTGTGCGGTGTTAACTTAGGGTTTTTGTTGTCCTTCTGCGCAAACTCAAGTTATTTTTTTTTCAACCATATTTCAATCTCCTTCTTCGTTGGATTCCATGGCCTGAACATTCCCTTCGACACTTTCATTCTCCATGTGTTTCTTCCAAGGATCTCATCCACTCAATCCTATGCAGTTCCAGCTAGCAACGAAACCATTTGTTGGTTATTCTTTCACTTATTCTTGGGTTGACCCATGTTTGGATCTCAATGGGTTTCCAACAAAACCCTCAAAAACTATTGGCCCTCCTAGTAAACCAGAAGGAAATTTTGCGCATAGGGTGCACAATGCAGTCTCACCTGAGATAGCATTTATGGGTGACTGCAATACACAGGTGTTTGCAGTCTAGGAATGAGTGGGGATTTGTGATTGTGTTCTTTCTTCCTTGTGCATTATCCTTGTCAATTATTCAATTACTTCTATGATTTATTCATATTTAAACCTATGCATGCATGCTGATATAGATAGTTAACCATTCATTCACAAGATAAAGACCAACATAAATTAAAAATTAGTTAGCAATCACATGGAACAGAAGGTTTATCATGGTTCACCCATTCTGATGAAAAATCTTGTGTTGCACACATTACACCTTCAATAATACAACAAATATGAGGGTAAGAACCCTCTATGAGGAAGACTATATCACACTAGGATTCTCAGCCTGTGACCTAACCCTAAAAAACTAGATTATTTTATTATTCTACAAGACTTATTACAATCAGCAACCCACAAAAATGATACTAATCAACTCTCTTTTCCTCTACTAACATCCTCATCATAATCCCTCTCCTAGGTCTCCTAGGTCCTTATTCATACTACTTTGTGGCTTATAGTCATTACAATCTTTGTCAAAAACACTAACCCTATCATGGTTAGGATTGTCTGCATGTGCCCCATGTTTCTTTTCCTCTTTCATGTTGTTTTTCCTTTTTTTATACCTACTTGTTTCTTTTCACCTGTTGCTTGCGCTCCAAAATTAGGTCTTTCTTAAAAAATATCTTTCTCCAAAAACAGGCATGCACCCAAAATAGACTTACTTCTCAAAATAGGCTTGTGCCCAACAACCTACCAGATGTTGGGTGCAAACATGTATGTCACTAATTCCCATCTTCAGGATGGGTTGTTGTGCCATCTAGGCCATTTATGTGTTCCCTCAAGCAAGCAAGCAAAGCTAATTTGGGAATCCCACTACAGTAGGATGGCAGGACACTTCGGCATGGAAAAAATAGTGGTAGTGTTGTAGTGACATTTCTACTGGATGAAACTTTGATAGGATGTTAGCAAGTATATTTGTTCTTGCTCTTCTTATGTTATTTCAAAACCAACCATTAAGAAACAAGGACCATACACTCCTCTTCCTACTCCAGACAAGCCCTGGGAATCCATCTCAATGGACTACATGTCGGGCCTTTTGTCCACCAAGTGGGGAAATGACTGTGTTTTTGTGGTTGTTGATTGCTTTTCCAAGATGGTGATTATGTTTGACTGCAAGAAGAGAATCAGAGTGGAGGCCATTTCCAAGATCTTCTTTGAACAAGTGTGGGTACAATTTGGGATCCCACAACCCATTATCTCATATTGGGACAACTGATTCATCAACATATTCTGGTCAAGCCTCTAGTCATTATTGGACACCAAACTCACCAAGTCCACTAGATTCCTCCCCTAGATAGATGGCCAAACCGAGGTCATCAACTAGATGATCATGCACATCCTGTGCATGTACAATTTCAAACACCCCCACACCTGGGGTGGGAGTCTTTCTAATGTTAAGAACAACTACAAGAGAACCATACATAGCCCAACTAACCACAACCCCTCTCAGATGGGGTTGTGATTTCAAACATTGGGTCCCATGGATGTTGCACTACCATTAGCGGCCACCCAGACAGACTCGTCACATGCTCCAATGAGAGCTAAAAAAGATACCTGATTCATTGAGTGGATCCAGCACATCCGCCAACATGTTCAGGATAATTTATATAATTCTAATGCCAAGTACAAGCAGTGCCATGATCAACACTGGGTGCCACACCAGTTTCACGTGGGAGACAAAGTCTTGTTTCACTTGTAGAAACAACACCTTACAGGACCTCATTGGAAGCTTTGTCCACTTTGTTATGGACCCTACACCATCACCAAGGTTGTGGGTGTCAATTCTTTTGAGCTCCACTTTACCCCCTTCCTTGGCTTGCACCCAATTTTCAATGTGGACCTATGTTGGTTTTGTCTACTTTTCTACCTAGGATTCTTTATTGGTTATTTTTTTCCTACCTTAATAACATAGATTGACCTTGGTTCAGATTTGATAAGCTCCCAACAAAATCCCTCTAAAACTATTGGCCCCTCTGGTAGAATAGAAGGCAATGCAACACATAGAGTGTACTGTGCACTCTCACTTGAGATAGCTCTATGGGTGGATGCAATACTCAGGTGTTTGCATCCTGGGAATGAGTGGAGATCTGTAGTTGTATCTTGTAATCATTATTGATCTAGTATAACATTTTATTATAGCATTCATTATGTTCATGCATGTGAAATACTAGATCTAAGTAGTTAATTCATTCATCTAACATTCATCACTTAACAACAATAAAGAGGCATACATTTATTCACATAGCACACATGTTACCTTGGTTCAACCCTCCTAGGTTACATCCACAAAGATCTGGCTCTCAAGCTCTTTATTATGGTTCAGTAATATGTCATGCTGCGCTGTTTACAATCTTAGATCTTACTCTCTTCAATCGACTCCTCAATCCCTATGAGGCTGACTACATCGCACTAGGCTCCTCAGCCTGTGATATAACCCTCGAGATTGATTCACTCACTACTTCCCTAGATCATCATCTTACCGAGTATTACATCTCTTACAACTCTCTGCCCTTTTTTCTTCTCTCTCTCTCTCTCTCTCTCTCTCTCTCTCTCTCTCTCTCTCTCTCTCTCTTCCTTTCTATTTCTGCCCCCCTCTTCCTCTAAGTGCTACCTATTTATATTCTTGGCTCACCAACCATTACAATACATTACAAAAACCCTAAACCTATCACCCTTAGGTCTTCCTTGCATGCGCACCTTGCCTACTTCCCTTACACGTGTTACTTTTCCTTCCAGCTGTGCTTTCCTCCTCTCATGCTTCTCTTCCCAAAAATAGCCTTTTCCCCTTACTAGGCCTACATCCAATAGGCCCCCAACACTAACATGTGGCTTGTCCCAAGCCACCTAAAATTTGTGCACTTCTTCAACATCTCTTGCGAGGGTAAGGAACTTCTCTATGAGTTCCCTTGCTTGCATTTGAGCATGTGCGGTATTTTCTCTGAGTGTTTCCAATACTTGTGCTATAATATCTTCGTTGATAATCTTTGCACACTCTGCTTGAGTTTGTGTCATGTTCTTATTTTCCTCTTCTACCTACACAATGACCTTCGCTGCTAGCTCTTGGAGAGGTTCCATTTAATCTTGTCAATACTTCTTTTGTGTTTGCACGACTATGAGTTTTGTTTGCAGCCTCTTCATATCTTGTACTCCTTTGAGGGGCTTAGTGATTTTCATCGTCTTATGCCTCTGTTTGAGGTCCTAGATTATTGTGCTTATATTTTCCTCTTCCTGGTCCCACTGTTGGACCTGTTGATCCTCCTCCATCTTTGTCCATAGTTTTGTTTCTTTATCAAGCAAGTCGATAGTTGCGCTAACTTGTTGTCCCATTTCCTCCATTTGTCCTACTGCTTCCTTCTTCCTTTGCTTCTTCACCTCTGAGGGAGTGGTAGGGATGATGTTTTACTGGAGGTTCTCGATCTCATGCCTGTATTGATTGTTAATCCCTAAATAGTGGCTCATTACCCCTTAATTGGGGCATATTACATTAGTAATGTTATTTTATTTATGTCGGCTTTATTCCAATTGTTGTAATTATACCTCCTCGTCTCCTATATATACCAAGGAGACATTTTCATTTTGAATCATCTTGGAATTGTACATTTATGTGGGCATAAGGAGCTTTCCCCCTCAAAGAGGATTATTATCTGAAGTTATCTCTTTTTCAAGGTGTTGAGTACTTATTTTTAGGTTTTTTCTATGCTATATTGATATTTGGTTCTTAACATATGGTATCAGAGCTCAAGGTCTTGGGGTTTCGCTGCTACATCTGAGACACCTTGGTATTTTCGCTATAAATTTTTTTCTACAATGTTTCAGAAGGAACAACTTGGACTATATTTAGTAAATGAATCAAGGTACGTTGGGTTACAATTTTAGCTCCTGAGGCCTTATAATTTCGGAGATACATCCTATGAAATATAGGGTTATGGAATCATCCTGAACTGAGTCATTGCGGAATTTTACCTATAAATGTTTTTCTGTAACATGTTGGAGATATGGCTATAACAGAAGACTGACGCAGATGGTTAAGGTTGTCATTGATGGCAATTGGTTATGGAGCAGTCAAGGATGTCAACACGCACAAGAATGCTGGAACACGACTGCTGAAACACGACTGCTGGAACACGAATGTTGGAACACGAATGCTGGAACACGAATGCTGGAACACGACTGCTGGAACAGGAATGCTGGAACACGAATGTTGGAACACGAATGCTGGAACACGACTGCTGGAACACGATTGCTGGAACAGGAATGCTGGAACACGAATGCTGGAACACGACTACTGGAACAC
>SNQJ01S0030092.1:117001-133533 GCA_010110895.2 Picea sitchensis
ATGAGGTATTTGAGAGTTGAATGGTCTATAAACATCTTGAATTTTTTTCCCAATAAGTAATGTCTAAACTTCTGAAGCGCATAAACCATAGCTAAACCTTCCCTCTCTATTGTATTGCAATTATGCTCTGATTCTGACAATTTTCTGTAAGAAATCAACACTACGCCAGAATATCTCCAAGTGTTATGGCTGATGCATCTACATGCACGTGGAATGTCTTTTCCCAGTCTGGGAATACTAGTATTGGTGCATTTACCATCTTCTCTTTCAGGGTGTCCAATCCTCACTGACAATCCTCATCCCACTGAAAATTGTTGTTTGTTCTTAACAATTTCTCCATTGGCACAGTGATCTGCACATACCCTTTTATAAATTTCCTATAGTATCTTGTGTGTACCAATGTTTCTCTTAACTTATGTACTGATTTTGGTGGTAGTAGATTAAAAATTACTGGAATCTTGGCAGGATCTACTAGCAAGCCTTGTTTGCATACTATATGGCCCAATAGTATCCCAAAGGGTGTTACAAAGATACATTTCTTGATGTTTAACGATATCTGACACTTCCTACATCTTTCTAACATCATCCTCAACACTCCTACATGGTCTTTCAATAGACTATAGACTGTCCAATCATCTAGATATACCTCTAGAAACTAGTGGATAAATTCTTTGAATACAGCTATGATTATTCTGGAAAATATTGTTGGTACATTATTCCATCCAAATGGCATGACTGTGTACTAGTAGGATCCCCATTATGTGGAAAAATTGGTCTTGTACCTATCTTTTGGAGCTATCTTGATTTGATGGTATCCTGAGAATTCGTCAGTGAATGAATGAGCTTCATGTCCTCCTACGTTCTCCAATATCTCATCTGTGAAAGGAGTAGGGAATGGGTCATGTACGCATGCATCATTAAACTTCCTTAGGTCGACACATATCCTTATCCCTCCCTATTTTTCTTCTGAACTACCATAGGGATTACTCATTCAGATTCCTCTACAGGTTCTATGATTCCAGCCTCCAACATCCTATCAATTTTGACTTTGCATTTTTTCTTATATATAGGGTTTAGTCCATATGGTCGTTGTCTGATTGGTCTTGCCTCAAATCTGAGAGGCATCTTCAGTTCACCTAGATCTCTTGATATCCCTTTGATTTCTATGAACTTTGTTGGGAATGGATCACTATACTCGGGCAGTAACTCTGTTATGCTTTCCATTGTTTGATCGTCCCAGTAGTCTCCAATGTTGGCCATTTTGGGATTCTCAACTGTCCCAATGTTTACTTTCTTCACCTTGATTAGAAAAAAAAATACTTCTAATTCCAGAGGTGGACCTTCCACTTCTCTTTCACCTTCAACTTCTGCAATCTGAATGTTTCGTGAGTCATCTTCATCTGGTGCTTCTTCCTGCACATGGTAGCATGACATTAGTTCTTTTACTGTTCGTATGTTCTAGTGTTGTTCTTATTTCATGAGTTCAAATTATGGTTATTTAATGAATATCACCCCTCTGATTTGCTTAAGTGTTGAATCTATTTTGGGGTTCTCATGCTTAAATGAGAAAGTTACTGTAAAGTTTTGTTGTAATATTGTCGAGTTTGTAGTTCCTCTATGCAATTCCTGGTCTGTATACCAATTCGTTGGAATCCCTTCTAATGTTTGGAAAAAATGATGAGGTCATTCCTCTGGTGGTTTCATCCTCCATAGCATTCTTCACTTCTTCAAGTGTTCTGTTGATGCCCCCTGTCTATCATATTTTTGTAGTTGGTTGCTTCCCTGTTCTATGCCAAACCTGATGTGCAGTAACCGCTTACATTGGTACCAATGTTTGATTGTTTCTTTGTGTGCACCCCACCATCTTGCAGGTGTTTCCTTTAGTGATATATCCAGGGATAAGAGCCTTTGATTCTCTAACACTTCATATTTGTATCATTTTAATAATGCTTCTAGTTCATTCACCCCATGGAATATGGGAGGTTCTCGTATCTCTGTACCTACCCATCTTACTTCACGGTCTATTCTTATGCATATTCTTGTAGAGACTTCGTGTAACCTATGTTACCAATTCTCTAAGCATGTATCTAATTCTGACGCACATGAGGTGATTCTTCTCCAACTGAGTGCCCCATTTGCAGTTGGGTTCACATAGTCTTCTTCTTGCATAGTTGTTTTGTACAACCAGTTAATTTCCTCCATGTCTAAGAAAGTAGGTTCTACAAAYAGGGATGATTTTAAGGATTGAAATTTATTTTAAAATTTAGAAACCTTGGTGAATCTTACTAATCCTTCATATGCCAACTATAAATGATTGGCGATATTTTTGTAAAATTATTCAAATTTCTAAGGATTTTATATAGTTTTTATAAAATTTTGAAGATTTTTAAGGTAAAATAATTTTATCCTATAGAATTTGGGCGAAGCTTTTTTAAAATAGCGAATCTTTTTTTTGGAAAAACCATGGAAAATTAGCCCATGAGCGAAATTTAGCCCCTAAAATCATCTTTGTCTACAAACCTTTCCCCTTCTGATGGATCCAATGGAGTAATGAATCTATATTCCCCTAACTCAAATGTCATATTCCTCGTATTTAAGTTGATTATGGCCTGATTGTCGAACACCCAATCCAAGCCAAGCAATTTCGGATAAGGTGTTGTGTCATCCACTATATATATTACCTCAAAATCGACTTTGGTACGCACTCTATCCAGATCTATTGTCACCCCTTTTAGTCTTCCAATTGGTAGAACTATGTGTTGGTTTGCTAGCTTCAGCTGAACAAGTGAATAGCCTAATGTGGGTTCTCCCATACATTGCCATGTCTTCTTGGGTAAAACATTTACTTCAAATCCTAAATCCAATATAATATCTCCCATGTTGAAATCTCCAATGTTAGCATTAAATCTGAATTATCTTCTTGTTCTCCTCCTTGTGTGCGGATGATTAACTATTTTTTGTTCTATCTTTTCTTCTGCCTCTATGATACATATTTCTAGCATATTTTGTAATACTTTAACAGAGGATGGATCACTTAGTAGTTTAACACAGGATTGCAAAAAACCCTTAATCATACTTACTTGTCCTAGTGGTTTTGCTTCTTTGGTGTGATCGAGCGATGGAGGCATCTCGTTTGTTGGTACTTATTTATTATGCTGTAGAGTTGATGTCGATGCAATGTTTGGCCTTTTGAAGTCTTGTTTTAACTACTTGGATATCTCCTCTTCTTTCTACAGATCAAAATACGTCTTTGATTCAACATTCTTCTTCACCTATTGGTGTTGTGATGGATCTTGTCTTACTGCATCGTTTCCTGTATTAGATCCTCCCCATGTAACTATGTTGATGTTTCTTCCTTCATCCCTTGCTTCTGCCAAAATCCACTGAACATTCTGATTTTTCTAATTTCTCTTTTCCTAGATCTTTCCCAATAGTGTAGGACATTATTTCGTGTCATGATCTACTGCATGACAATGCACACACATCGCAGGTGGAAGTGGACATTCTCTTGCATAGTGTCCTGGTTGTTGATAGTTGTGGCATACCACTGGTCCTATGCCTCTTCCAAAGCCTCCTCTTCATCTACCTCTGTAGCCAGCTTGATCTCCTCGTGGTGCATTATACTGAGGCACCTGGTTATATTGTGCAGAATTATAGTGTGTTTGTGCAGTATTGTACCATGGTTGTACAGTGTTATATTATTGTTGTGAAGTGTTATACTGTTGTTGTGCAATGTTATTCAGGGTTGGTACTTGGTTAAACTGTGGTGCATCTTTCTCGGTCATCATTTCTTCCTACACCCTTTAAGCATCTGATGTTCTTTCCCTCATTAGTTCCATGGTACTTCAATCTTTGTCATCATGGCCTATTGACTTGCAAAAGTATAAATATGAGCTCTTAGGTAATGTCTAGTACTTATGCATCGTTAGGCGGTGGTATGGATCATGCCTATGTTTGTTACAAATCTCACACCATAGCCCTCCTGTTGGAAATGGGTTTGGAATTCCTGTTGCCATGTACTACGCGAATGTTGGACATTTGTTCTTATGGTGTCCTTGTGTCCTACATGTGGTACACCAAACAGATTCTCTTTTGTCCTTACCTTTGTTTTGGTTTAGCTGGAATGTTAAGTTATTAATATCCTCCTTCAACTCCTCCTTGGCTAGATCTGTCTTCTAATATTGGTTCTCTTCCAGTTGTATGGTTGCCTACAGAGCCTCTGCCTGTGTTTGGAACTTATGTTGTCACAAAGGGTATTTCAAGTGTGGTAGCAATGAATTTATGAACAGATGCCTATGTTGCATATCTGTCATGACATACTTTAGCTTTCCCTTCAATCATTTGAATATATGGTCAATATCCCATATAGATTCTCCTAGTTTCTGTCTAATCTCTGTCATCTCATTCATGTATTGATCCTATGAACTAGGATTTTGGAATTCATTTATCAACATATTTTTGATATCTCCAATTGTTCTAGTTCTCCCTGGCAGGCAGTTTACAGCTAAACTCATGTACCAATCCAGTGCACAATCTCTTATCGTGATAGCTAACTGCGTAAGTTTAGTGTCCTTGTCTGTGATCTGTTTCACTTCAAAAATCTTTTCACAAATTAACAAATTCTTATAAGGGTCCTTCGATGCCTCTACTGTTAATTCTGGTAACCTGATGGTGGGATCATGTCCTACTATCCTGAATGTTGAACTACTACCTCCACACAGTGTAAATACTTGACTAATGCTTCCTGAACTGGCTACCCTAGTTGTTGTTCTTTATGTAGATGTACTTCATGTTGTCTTCCTTCTCCCAAAATTATGTTGTCTAAATGGTGGTGTTCTTCTTGGTGTATTAGCCACACATGGTTTTATGGGTTCCACACTGACACTGATATGGATAGGATTGTTTCCTTCCATTCCCACTCTTGGGCCTCTCATCTTCCTCTCATATGTTTCACATAGGATTTCCTCAATCTTCTCCATAGCCTGAAGATTCTCTACCTCTTCTTCATCACTTTCCAAGCCCTCCCTCATGGCTATGACTCTCTTCTTGGTGTTCATCTTATATTGGTAGGGTACTCCACTATGCGTTCTTCCAAATGTTTCCATGATCCGCTTGATCTGGTCTTCATCCATCATAATTGGGTCCAAGGCCTCCTCCATCTTTCCTTTATCCCTTTCTCCTTCCATTTATCCTTCTCCTATCAGTGCTTCCCCCCTTCCCCCATGCACACAAGGAAGTTTAGTTTTCTGACTCCATTGTCATTACACCTTTGTTATATAGTAATATCTTAATAGAAGTATATAACGATATGATGTACCTACCTTGAGGTCCCTTCAAGAACTCTTGTTATGTCGCACTATAATACTTCGATGTATCTATTGGAAATTTTGTGATAAATCCTACAACAATGTTGTCTAACCATAAATCTACTGCCCGCGTAAACTTATTATCAACTCATTGTAACTACGCAATCTCTACAGTATTCCACTTGAGTTGTTTGATCCAGTTTGTGGGATGGTTGTCTTTCAGCCTTTTTATCCACTCCTATAATACATGTAGGAAATCACAGAAAAATACTTCATGCAAGTCGTTGAATATGTACTTGTCCAGATATTTGTGCGGTGTCAACTTCGGGTTTCTGTAATGTTTCTGTGCAAACTCCAACTCCTTTGTTTTCAACCAGCTCTCTACCTCTGCCTTCGTTGGATTCCATGGTCTCAACATCCCCTTTTAGATTCTAATTCTCTCAACATCTTTTTTTCCGGTCTGTCATTCTTTTGGCGGGTCCTCTGCAAATCTCATATACTCAATCCCATCATGTTCCAACCAACTGGTAATAGAACCATTTGTTGGTTTTGTCTACTTTTCTACATAGGATTCTTTATTGGTTATTATGTTCCTACCTTAATAACATAGATTGACCCTGGTTCAGATTTGATAAGCTCCCAACAAAATCCCTCTAAAACTATCAGCCCCTCTGGTAGACCAGAAGGCAACGCAACACATAGGGTGTACTGCATAGTCTCACCTGACATAGCTCTATGGGTGGTTGCAATACTCAGGTGTTTGCATCCTGGGAATGAGTGGAGATCTACAGTTTTATCTCATAATCTTTATTGATCTAGTCTAACATATGATTATAGCATCCATTCTATTCATGCATGTGAAATACCAAATCTAACTAGTTAAGTCATTCATCTAACATTCATCACTTAACAACAATAAAAATGCATATGTTTATTCACATAACACAAGTGTTACCATGGTTCACCCCCTTCTAGCTATGTCTATTGGGGTCCTATAATCATAGGTAACTTGATTCTTCAGCTGCTTATTTGGCGTGGCTCTCATGATGAAGACATCTGGCTTGTTGGGCTTGGTTAATTCCTTTCCCCCCTCCATCCATTTCACTCGATCCTTCATCACCCTGCTGCATCTTTCATCCACCTCTACACCACTCACTCCCTCGCCCATTTATCCCATTGGCTACATATCACCCACCATTCATCCCTGCATAAACAAACTTAGGATAAAAAATATTAATTAGATTATTTTAATAAGATAATTAATAAAAAAAAAAAAAATAGATTATTTATGTATTTATTTATTTATTAATAATTAGTAATTAAGTTAGTTTGTTTAAGTTATTAAATAGGTTAATAATGTTAGTAATTAAATTTAATGTAGTTAAGTTAGTATAATAATAAAATATAATAATACATATAATCAGTTAAATAACAAAATAAAATATAAAACATATAAATTAAAAACAAATTAAAAAATAAAACAATAATATAAACATTTATTAAAAAGTAAATAAAGTAAAACATAATACATATATTAAGAAACAAAACAAAATTAAAAAAAAAAAATTAAAAGAAAAAACTAAAAAAAAATAAAATAATAATAATATAAAAAACTAAACTATCCAAAGTTTTTTACCCGCTATTTTTTCCATGTAACTCAGACCCCCCCTTACGTCACTCAACCACAAGGGGGGTCCGAGTAAGTGGTTTACTTGAGGATGGGTGTCACCATATGGTGAACTTGGACTCCCCTATCAATACCATTTACCACTTCAGGGGGGTCTGAAAACCACCTTCCCCCCCTAAAAAACTGCCTTCCCCAAATTTAAACTGTTTTTTGTCAGTTTTACTAGTTCGTCTTCCGAGAGTGATTCTGGGCAAAAGGTAATGAATTTTCAAAATCCGAGAGGTTTTTGTTCAGAATGAGATGAATAAAAACAATGTCTCCCATAATTTACACAGGTGTAAGAAGTTGGGAGAATCGAAGCCATCTTCGAGCCCTATTTTTCAAGCCTCCTTTTTTTCCAGTTTTGGTCATGACTTTGTGGGATCTGTTTCGGTGAGCTGGAGATTAGTTTGGAAAAACTGAAGGAGTTTTTTTGTTCATCACAGGCTCATATACAAAAAACTCCCCCGTTTTTACACCGACATCTCATAGTGGGATAAAAGGACACTTTCGTTGACCCTATTTTTTCAAAATTTCGGGAAGCAGTGAACTTACAGGTGGCAGAGTTTGTGGGAAAAGTTTCATCATCACTCCAAATTTCATATGATGTGAGACACCTATCAATAGAGAATCAGCATATCCAAGACAGTTCTATATTCTTGTGATAAAAAATATTGTCAGTTTAGTTTTTTCTGGAGTAATATCATGGTCATTGATGACCAGATCTTTGAAAATAAATTGTATAAATACTTTTGAATTCAAAGTATTGGAGGTTGATGAGTTGGACCCTGTTGAATGGAAAAAAGCATGTTAGGCCCTTATGGACCTGACTGTACGTTCAAATATCAATCATACACATGGATGTTATCAAATAAATTAGAGCAACACAATGCCATATGACAGGATTCTTATGTCAAATCCATTGGTGAAGTTTTTCTCTATAATTTTGTCTCCCTCTGTAATCATTTTGTGTTTTTCAGTATTAATTATTCTAAGAAGTAATAGGGAATAACTTGTTGAGATATACACGCTATCACCTGGCTTAGAATATTTTCTATGTTTTCCATTGAAAGTTGAATTCAGAATTCTTTATTGCTTCGTCTTTAATTTAACTTCTTACCCTTTTTTCCCCTCTGCCATACCTCAAGCCTATGAAGATCCAATGATTTGCCTAAATTTCCCTTTATTAATGGCCTATCAAATCTGTCTTATTTGATGCTAGTTGTGACTCCATTTCCCAATGGCCCCTTTTCTCGTGCTCCAACCAAACCATTTAAAAAACCAAATACCAATCTATCATAACTAGCCTAAGATCCATACTCAAACAAATCTAAATTCGATAGAGATATCCCTCTCTGAGTTTAGGATGTCTAGATCCTAGACTCAAAGTGGTTTGATGCTACCTCAGTGATTTCCTCGATAGCCTTGGGCAAATTACAGAGTGCTAACATAGTGGTGACCATACTGGGAAACTATTCCTCAGAAAGCATATCAAGTTCCAGATTTGATTACTAATGGTGGATAGTGATCAGACACAAGAAGACTGATATCATTCACCTGGCTACTCCAATCAGCTCCATATCAGTTCCAATTCGAAGAATCCACTGGAGGAAGAACCTGAAATATGACCAAGCAATCTGGAAAGATGAAGTATTCAAGCTCAAATTGTATTCAAGACATTTTTGGTTTTATCTATAATTATGTTCTATCTTATTCTGATCCTGGTCAAGAGTACATTGTTGAAGGTTACATTGATCATTTGCAAATTGATGAGCCTCAAGAGACTAAGCCCCAATTTTTATATCATGTACATACTCATACACCTGTGCATGTCCCAGATACACCTATAGAAAGCCCTGTGAGACATAAGCCTCATGCTTTATCTCCTGCTCTTGCTAAATATCCAAATGGTTATAAACCTCTTACTTTACCTCCTATACCTATAAAATTCCCAGACTGATACAAGCCTCTAGTTTTACCTTCTATTCTCCATGACCTCCCTTCCAATTACAGCAATAATCTGCCCATGTTTGATGGAGAAAATGTGAAGATCATTGTTGAAAAGCACATCCAAAGTCTTGAGTATTTTCTTGATTTGTTTGAGGTGGAAGAAGATGATGTTTATATCATGATGTTTTCCCTATCATTGAAAGGTGAAGTTAAAATTTGGTTTAAGAATCTTCCAGTTGCAAGAATTGATAATTTTCATCAATTTGTGAAAAATTTCCTAGATAGATGGGTGATCAGGGGAAATGTCTTTCTCATCTTAGAAGAATATGACCATTTAGAAAGACATCCAGGGGAGACAATACAAGACTTTTCATCTAGGTTCAATAAGGTGTATCATGCAATTCCTGTTGATATAAGGCCACCCCTAGGGTTAGCCCTTTTGCATTACCCAGATGCATTTGATCCAGAGATGGAATTCCAATTTAGAGAACGGAACACTGCAACCCTTGAAGAAATGAAAATCATTGCAATGGATGTAGAAACTAATTTGCCGAACAAAAAGTCCAAGCTAAGGGAAGAAGAGAAAGATAGAACAGAAAAGGAACAAATGACATTTTTAGAAGTGAAACTACATGTTTTGGCAAACATTGTAAAAGAGATGATGCAGAAGATTAGTATAAAAGATGAACTTGTTGTTCAAAGATCACATGTTTCATTAGTTCCAGAAAATAAAAATCTCACTGATCTCAAACAGTTTGCAGCTCATCCTTGGCATCCTAAAACAAAAGAGGATTATTTTGTGTACTCGATTCATAATATGGTCAAAGATGAAGCTCAAAATTAGCTTGTAGAGGAGAAATTAATTGATGTAATGTATATGTTTGATGAAATTCCTTACATAGACAATTCACCCAAGTATGATGAGGATATAGTTGAAATTGATGTTGATTGTTCAAAGCAATCAGTAGCACAAGGTTGGGAGGAAGAACTTCAGTTACAGCTCAAGGATGAAAATCAGCAGTTGCATATTAATCAGGACAACAAGGAGGATAGTGCAGAAAGTTTTCAAGTAAATGCAAAATCTTTTCCCTTATATTTTGCCTCTTTTCCGAGAGAAAATTATAAGCAAATTGTCAACAGTAGGAATGGAGAACTCTCTTACCAATCAAATGAGGAAATCATGGATGATAAAGAACTTGTTTTAGATCCAGAGGTGCATCCCTTGAGTCATATTGAATGTCAAATATCATATGCAAGCTCGGAGTCAGTAACATGTGATGAACTGATCCATTTGGATTCTATAACATTATGCTCCAATTCATTTCATATTTTGAAAGGGAATTTTGATCACATTCTGAATGATGAATACATGAAAGATTATAAGGTTTCACTAGAGCCAATGCAACAGCTACCTCATTTGCTACAGGATCCAATAGCAGAGGTATTGGTTGACATATGCAAACAGAGTCTTGATTCATTTTATAGTCATGGGCTGAAAAACATTTATGTTTTTTATATGATCAGATAGTCAGCTTCATCGTTGTGTTCAACAGAAGTATAATTTCAAATCCCATCAAAAAATTCACAGCCATGTCAGAACGTGCATGAGGATGTAAATAGCATAACTACAACATCAAATCATGAAGTTGAGTTGGTTAAATTTGAAAATCAGGAGATAGGTCATGTCTATTATGATCCTATAGTTGTCTATATGGAGGAGCTATTCTTTTCAGAATTCCCATTGATACCTAAAGTTTCTATAATTGTCCATAGTACCATGGCTTTGTGTTGTGAAGATCATATTGGAAATAATTCTGTGTTGCCCATGCAAGTTCTATTTCTGATACTGGTTAAAACAGTGAAAGACCAGAGTTATTAGAGCAATTGCTTGACTGGATGCACTGGCATTATTGTATCATTTAGAACAACAAAATTATCAGCAGTTTAGGGTAGGTAGAAGTTTTGAATAAGCTCAGTCATTTGAGCATATTTTTCATCATTGTATGGTTTCCAGTATAGTTTGCAGTTGATAGTATATAGTTCATTGTTCAATCTAATTTGAGCTAGTTCAAAGATTGTAGCTGCAGTGACTCCATGGCCCAACGAATAAAGCATTGGTTTGCATGTTCAGAGTTTAGTGGTTCTTCTCACCTCCTGAAAGAGTCTCCATCCCCAGGTGGAGCCTATGTTGGGGTCCTATAATCATAGGTAACTTGATTCTTCAGCTTCTTATTTGGCATTGCTCCCGTGGTGAAGACATTTGTCTTGTTGGGCTTGGTTAATCCCTTTTCCCCCTCCATCCATTTCACCCGATCCTTCATCACCATGTTGCATCCTTCATCCACCTCTGTGCCTCTCACTCCCTTGTCCATTTATCCCATTGGATACATATCACCCACCATTCATCCCTGCATAAACAAGCTTAGGATAAAAAATATTAATTAGATTATTTTAATAAGATAATTAATAATAAATAAATAATTAGATTAATTATTTATTTATTAATAATTAGTAATTAATGTTGTTTGTTTAAGTTAGTAAATAGGTTAATAATGTTATTAATTAAATTAAGTTTAGTTAGGTTAGTATAATAATAAAATAAAATAATACATATAATAAGTTAAATAACAAAATAAAATATAAAACATATAAATTAAAAAATAAAACAATAATATAAACATTTATTAAAAAGTAAATAAAGTAAAACATAATACATATATTAAAAAACAAAACAAAAATAAAAAAAACAAAAATAAAAAACAAAACGAAAAACAAAAATTAAAAAAATAATAATAATAATATAAAAAACTAAACTATCCTAAGTTTTTTACCCACGATTTTTTCCATGTAACTCGGACCCCCCCTTACATCACTCAACCACAAGGGGTACGAGTAATTGGTTTAATTGAGGATGGGTGTAACCATATGGTGAACTCGTACCCCCCTCCCAATACCATCTACCACCTCAGGGGGGTCCGAAAACCACCTTCCCCCTTAAAAAACTGTCTTTCCCAAATTTAAACCATTTTTTGCCAGTTTTACCAGTTCGTCTTTCGAGATTGATTCTGAGAAAAAGGTAATGAATTTTAAAAATAAAAGATAGGTTTTTGTTCAAAATGGTTGTAATAAAAAAAACCTCTCACATAATTTACACAGGTGTTAGCAGTTGGGAGAATCGAATCCATCTCCGAGCCCTATTTTTCAGGCTTCCCATTTTTGCAGTTTTGGTCATGATTTTTTGGGATGTGTTTCAGCGAGATGGAGATGAATTTAGAAAAACTAAAGGAGGTTTTTGTTCAAAACAGGCTCATATACAAAAACCTCCCCCCATTTTTACACAAAAATATCATATTGGGAGAAAATGACACTTTCGTTGACCCTATTTTTTAAGAATTTCGGGAAGCAGTGAACTTATAGGTGGTAGAGTTCGTGGGAAACATTTCATCATCACTCCAGATGTTAAATGATGTGAGACACCTATCAACAAAGAATCAGCATATCCGAGACAGTTCTATATTCTTGTGATAAAAAATATTGTCCATTTAGATTTTTCTAGAGTAATATCATGGTCATTGATGACTAGATCTTTGAAAATAAATCGTATAAATATTTCTGAATTCGAAGTATTGGAGGTTGATGAGTTGGACCTTGTTAAATGGAAAAAATATTGTTAGGCCCTCCTGGACCTGATTGTGCATTTGGATATCAATCATACACAAGGATGTTATCAAATAAATTACAGCAACATAGTGCCATATGACAGGATTCTTGTGTCAAATCCATTGGTGAAGTTTTTTCTCTGTAATTTTGTCTCCCTTTGTAATCATTTTGTATTCTTCAATATTAATTATTCTAAGAAGTAATAGGGAAGAATTTTTTTAGATATACACTTTGTCACCTGGATTAGAATAGTTTCTATGTTTTCCACTGAAAGTTGAATTCATAATTCTTTATTGCTTTGTCTTTAATTTGACTTCTTACCCTTTTTTCCCCTCTGCCACACCTCAATCCTATGAAGATCCAATGATTTGCCTAACTTTCCCTTCATTAATGGCCTGTCAAATCTGTCTTATTTGATGCTAGTTGTGACGCCATTTCCCAATGGCCCCTTTTCTCCTGCTCCAACCAAACCATTTAAAAAAAAAAATACCAATCTATCATAACTAGCCTAAGATCCATACTCAAACAAATCTAAATCTGATCGAGAGATCCCTCTCTGAGTTTAGGAGGGCTAGATCCTATACTCAAAGTGGTTTGATGTTACCTCAATGATTTCCTCCACAGCCTTGGGAAAATTATAGAGTGCTAACAATGTCCATAGACATCTAGCTCTCAATCTCTTTATTATTGTTCAATAATATGTCAAGTTGTGTGTGCCTACAATCTTATATCTTAATCTCTTCAATCAGCTCCTCGATCCCTGTGTGGTTGACTAGATCGCACCAGGATCCTCATCCTATGATCTAACCCTCAGGATTGAGACTCTCACTTCTTTCCTAGCTCACTAGCTTACTAAGTAGTACATCTCTTACAACTCTCTGCCATATATTCTCTCTCTCTCTCTCTCTCTCTCTTGCTATGTACATCCCCCTATTCCTCTAAGATCTACCTATTTATATTCTTGGCTCATCATCCATTACAATACATTACAAAAACTCTAACCCTAGCATCGTTAGGTCTTCCTTGCATGCCTTCCTCGCCTTCTTCCCTTACACGTGTTGCTTTTCCTTCTAGTTGTCATTTCCTCTTCTCATGATTCTCTTCCAAAAAATACCCTTTTGACAATGTTTTTGAGCTCAACCTTTCCCCCTTCCTTGGCTTGCACCCAGTCTTCAATGTGGACCTCCTTTGACCTTATTTTCCACCATTATTGGACACCTCAGAGATAGAAGAAAAATTGACATCAATAGAGCTCAGCCCCAAATTCATGGAACAAGCATACATTGAACATATCATGTAGACATAGGTCAAGGTAACTCACCAGCAGAACATCCACCTTTATCGGTTTGTCAAAGTAAGGCAGCTCCTGCACCAAGGCAGGTGGCTCACCTAGGGCCAAATTCAACAAAAATTTCCTCATATGATGGGGGAATGCAACGCAATGGATACCATTGCTTCCTAAGGGAGGAGGATTGGTCAAGGAGGATATCAATGGCCACCCACCTTGTCCAACTAGCTCAAAATAGGTTTTTGGTAACTTATTATTTTTAGCCATTTTGGGGGTCCTGATCTTCTGGGGCCATTTTGAGGGCCTAAACTACACTTTTCCGCGATCAGGTACCTCAATTATTTAAAAAGCCTCTAAATAATACCCCTAAATGAATATCCTCATCAATATATTTCTAAAGAGCTATTGTTTTCCCTAAACGGAGATCACATGCAAATGTTAAGATGTTGGGAAGTTGTTGTACTAACTTACCCCAATGGGGCCGACATGACTTTTGGCACTTCATCTCCTAGGGTTAGGTTTTTGGATGTATAGGGTTTTGGAATTCATGTTTATTTTAAAAATTCCTTTAGAGCCTCATTGTACTCATCTTCTTGTGAATGAGCATAGTCACATTTCTTCTCAGAGATAAGCTGTCATCATTCTAGCAAGCTTGTTTCTAGTCTGCATTTTACAGTTGTCATCATATTTCTTATTTAATAGAAGTCAATTTTTATTGTATCTCTCTTATTATTCACTGTGTATCTGTGTTAATATTATAAATCTATGGTTTCATTTTGACATGCTCATAAATCTATATCAGTGTTATCAGAGAGGTATGCTCCTTGTCATTTTTTTAATGCATGTCCCTGACATGGTCAGGGTATACACAGTTGGGTATCAATCTTGTTTCTCTTGAGGAAAACTGCTCTAGCACGCCCAAGAAACCGTCCATGGAAGGAGAAAATAAAGATGAAGGGACAATATATCCTTTCAAAATGTTTCTCGAGGAAGCTCTTGAGTGATAGAGGAATGATATGATGGCCAACTTTGCACATATATTTCGATAGCTTCCGACAAGCGAATGCAGGTCAGCCTTGGGAGGAGAGTTGCAGTCAAAGAGCGATCAAGCGTGAAGAAGGATCGATATCAAATGCCCAAAATAAGGTATGCTCACTTGATCTTCTTAACTACATATTTGTTTAAGAATAATGGGGATTAGGTTTGGGATGACTGTAGAAAGTAGCAATCTTTAGGTCTTTTCTACATTCATAAAAGACCTAAGGTGAAAGCTAGACCAACAAGGGTCTTTTGAAGTGACCGGGTCACAAGAAATTGTGCCCGACCAACATCCGGAGGAAACGACCATTTCAGACTTTGGAGAGAAATCTCTTGGTCCACCTGAAACTCCAACCACTGATCTTTCGGCACCCATCATCGTACCGATTCACCCTTACGAGTGCAAGACAGTGTCCCACGCAGCAATGGAAACAAATGTTGTCACTCCTTCTGGGAATTCTTCAATTCCCACTACAGTTGTCACCACAGGAGAGTTTCCACCTCCTAACCCACCGTCATCGGTTTGAGCCACCATGGTCTTGACCACCTCTACTTCGTACAGTGGTCTGATCCTATCTATGGTGGCAACCACAACCCTTTTCACACCAAGTGCGGCAGGCCCTCTGTTCTCATACGGGATGCCTAGCTCGGGTACAAGTCCTTTACTTTCCTACTCCACTTCATAGACTTTAGTTCTGGGGGTAGAGAGCTCTAACACTCCTCTGCAAGGCCACATGGGGGGCACTTTAGATCCTTTTAATGCTTTCCCTTACGAGGGAGGTAATATACCTCCTTTGTCCCCTTTTCTCAGTGGCACGCATCAGAAATCCGCCAAGCCACTTGCACACCATAGTTTATTTGGAGAAGGGATTCAAGGACCACCTTCGCATAATATGTTGGTAGGTTTGACGTTGTTTTCTTTGTTCAGTGCATTTGGTAACAACACCTTCTCGTCAGCTGCTTTCTTGATTGGGGGCAATCCCAGTTTCGAATAACCTATTCCTATGCAGGGTACTATTCCTGCACAGGGGGCAACCCAGGAACTTCTTCCACATCAAGGCCTTGAAATTCTTGGCAAGGATGCATTCCCTCATCAGGAATGCCAATCTAGGGAAATTCTTTCCACAATCAATGGAACCCCAGACAAGGTACTATGCCTATCCCCACGAGATCAGCATGGGGCAACCCTTCCCAAATTCCTCTAAATGTAATGCACGTCCAACCATCTACGTCCTATTTTGGGAATTAGTTGATGATGTCTCCTCACATGCAGAATCTATACGCTGGTTGTTATCACTGAAATTTCATCTGCACATGGCGACAAGAACTCCACATCATCAAAACAGAAATGCAGTCATTCATGGCACTAAAGTAAGTTCACAGCATTCCAGAAGGGTCAAAAACTATACAAAGTAACCAAAAATTGAAGGGCGCTTTACAGCAGCTTGATGTGCGCGCATATGCGCGGGACAAAAACGTGTTACTAGCGCATGCGCGCCCCGACGCGCACCTGTCAACACAAAAACCCGTGCATCTACTAATACGGCGCATTAATTGCATAAGTCGGCCTCCCGACCGCCTATGGACCGGCCCCCAAGATGATTTGACCCTCGAATCAGGGTCG
>SNQJ01S0030093.1:0-13686 GCA_010110895.2 Picea sitchensis
GGGAGCAGGAAAAGAAGGATCCCACATCTCCACTTCCCCCACGTGTCCAACCTCCTTGCGTGCTATGTGAGAAAGGAACACACCCCACCAACAAATTCCCATCTCTCCCTGAGTTACGTAATCTCATCCAACTCCCTCGAGCACCACCACCACTCGTCACTTCCTTCAGTATTGTTGCTATCTCACAGAACACAAGTAACAAATGACTACGAACCAAATTCGCATGCGCCATCTATTTAGAATATGGCCATTACACACACCAATGTCAAACGTTACCTCAATTCCGACAGACACTAACAGCTATACGCCAAATCTTTTAGCAAACACCCACCCCAACTCTTTTCACCGACATCCATTATGTCACAACCTCATTCAACAAACACATGAGATGTCCTTTCTCTCTATGTGAATCACTTGATCATTTCACATATCAATGTCCTATGATCATTGAATACAGGCGTCGTCAACTGGCCCCTATTCAAAATCATACCCCCCCTCCTCCAACAGACCCGATAAATACCCTTACCCCATCAATTGATAAGGTTCATATCTTCCCACCAGAACCTGAGGCACTCCCTTCTCCCCCATGGTTTCTAGATTATTTATATGAGGAGTTACCCCCAATCCCCCCAATTCTCCAATTTATTTCCCCAAGAAAATTCTACGCTCGACTACCATTTTTAACCCACAATATCTGGATATTTGGTTTATGTCGAGCAAACCATCGCAATCCCCCTCCATCAATTCCCCTACATCTTTATCAGAATGAGACAACGCCACAGTGAAAGTCACCGAGGTCACTCCTCTTGATCCCCTATATTCATGCTAGTTTCACTGTGATGAAGATATCCTTGAGGAGTTAACTTCCCCCGATTGCCCATGGGACGCACTCCACCACATAGCGTGCTTTCTTTCATAGGAAGCCTTCACACCTCCTAACCAACACCCCATATACGCAGTCGAAACCAAATATTTTCTCCCATCAAGGCATATAGATTGGTTCAATAACCCTATCCCTTCCCCCGACACTTTCAAGGAAGGCAATATGGCCAATATATCCCCAACCATCAAAATAGATATTTCCATCAAATCTAGAATTATCGAGGAAATCACCATTGGCGCTGCATATTCTCCTGAAGAACTCATTGCATACAAAGCCCACTTCCAGAAATACTAGGACATTTTTGCATGGTCATACACAGAGATACATGGCCTTGATCCCTCTATTGTTGAACATCACATAGACACCTAGCCTAATATCACACCCATCCGTCAAAAACAATGACCGCTACACCCATCCAAAGCAGCAGCCATCAAAGCCGAGATTGATAAACTACGCACTGCAGGGTTCATTTAACCCATAGCCTATATGTCATGGGTCTCCAACCCTATCCCTATTAACAAAAAATAGGGCACTATCCGTGTTTGTATGGACTTCCATGACCTCAATCACACCTGTCCCAAAGACAACTTTCCAACACCCTTGATCGACCAAATAATCGATGATTGCGCAGGTCACAAGGCTTTGTCCTTCATGGACGGTTTCTCTGGTTACAACCAAATCCAAATTCACCTTGTCGATCAGTACAAAACCGCATTCATGACCCCTTGGGGAACCTTTGCATATCGTGTCATTCCATTCGGCCTCAAGAATGTCGGCGCCACTTTCCAATGGGCCATGACATACATTCTTCATGATCTGGCTCATATCATCCTTGCATACTTAGACTACCTCACCGCTCGATCTAAGAAATGCACTCAGCATCTCGATGATCTACGAATCATCTTCCACAGGTGTCTTCAGTACAATATCCGCTTGAACCCCCTCAAGTGCATATTTTTTGTCACTGTTGGGCGCCTTCTTGCGTTAGTAGTTTCCCAATGTGTCATTATTGTGGACCCCCTCAAAGTCCAATCCATCACAGAAATTCCACCCCCATGGAATTTACACCAACTATAGAGCCTTCAAGGCAAAGCCAACTTTTTATGATGCTTTGTCCCATATTACGCTACTCGCGCACATGGCTTCCTTCGCTTACTTCGTCACGACATCCCATTTCAATGGGATAAACATGCCCAAACCACTTTTGACGATCTCAAAGTGGCTCTCTCCAACGCCCCGTTGATTAGTCCACCTGACTATAACTGCAATTATATCCTCTACATATCAACCTTGGTTGTTTCAGTCGCAGGAGTGCTCGTCCAAATAGGGGATGACGCCTGTGAGCATGTGATTTACTACATTAGTAAAAACCTTTCAGGAACACCCTTGAAGTACAATCATGAAGAAAAGATAGCTCTCGTAGTTGTCCTCACAGTCCAGAAATTGCACCATTACATTCTGCTTCGAACTACCAAGGTCATCGCAGATTCCAACCCCATGCAATACTTTCTTAGTTGTTGAAAAATTAACGGAAAATTTGCTCGATGGATCATCATCCTTCAGGAATACAATATCGAATTTTCAACACCCAAGAGCAAGAAAGATCTCATCCTTGCTGAACTTATCATGGCTTTTCCCTCTGACACTACCAGTCCACCGGTCAATACCAATCTCCCTGATGAACATCTTTTTTTTATCCCCTCAGATGACCCTTGGTATGGCGATCTTATTTTCTATCTCCGAACACAAAAATTCAGAAACCACCTCTCCAGAGATGATCATTAACGTATTCTTCACCAAGCACCTCGCTACCTCCTCATCGAGGACATCTTATATCGACGAGGATTCGATACCATACTCCGTCGATGCTTAACTATTGACGAAGCCGACAGAGTCTTGAACGACTGCCATAGTGGCGCTTGCGGAGGCCATCTCTCAGGGCTGTCCACTGCTCAAAAAATCATCTGTGCAGGTTAATTTTGGCCTACATTATTTCACGACTGCATCCATGTCGTAAAACGATGTGATAAATTCCATTTTTACGCCAACAAAGCACATGCACCACCCGCTCTTCTACACCTAGTCATCACCGTTGGTCCCTTTTGTAAATGGGGCATTGACTTTATGACTTGCAACCCTACATCCAGCAATTGACACAAATACATAGTCATTGCAGTTGATTACTTTACCAAGTGGGTTGAAGCCATGCCTACCTTCAACAACACCACTGACACAGTAGCGCATTTTTTCTTTAACCACGTCATATCCCGCTTTGGAGTACCACTCCAACTAGTCTCTGATCACAGGAAACATTTCGAGAATGAGATTTTCATGGAACTCTTCGAGAATGAGATTTTCATGAAACTTTCATCCCGTTTAGGCTTCTCCCATGAGTTTGTCTCACCATACTACCCTCAGTCCAATGGACAGGTAGAATCAATTAACAAGGTATTAAAAACCATGTTGCAACGCATGGTTAACAAATATAAAACCAATTGGCATCATATGTTAGTTTCCGCGCTCTAGGCCTATCGCACAACAGTCAAAACTGCCACTGGTTTCACACCTTTTCATCTAGTCCATGGGGTTGAGGCCACTCTTTCTATCGAGTGTGAAATCCCCACCTTATGCACCACTATTGAACTATTACCCGACACTGCCCCAATAGAGCAGTGTTTGTTGAACTTAGAATCTCTGGATGAAGATCATCGATCTTCATTACAAAACAATGAAGTAGCCAAAAAATGATCAAAGGCCACCTTTGATCTCCATGTCAACCTTCGCTCATTTAATGAAGGAGACCTCGTCGTCACTTACGATATCGCTCACGATACCCTGGCCATGGCAAATTCGAGTCCCTGTGGCATGGACCGTACATCATCCAACATTGCCTCACTAAAGGCGCATACATCCTAGCCTCCCCCGAAGGCCATCCTCACAAGTAACCATCCTCTCAAGGAACCCGTCAACGGGTTGTACTTAAAGAAATTTAGCGCTTGAGCATAGCTATACTACACAAGGCTTTTTCTTTTTTGTACGTCTTTTGTAGAGTTTTTAGTCTTCTTTCATCCATACCTCCCGTCTAATCTATCACTCGTGTTATTGACATATGCCACCTCCATCGGCCTACCACATCGGTTACGTCGACGGAGCTAGCCGCTGGACACAAAATCGCACTTCAGCTACTTGGGCCCTCTATTCGCCTTCACATGACCTGCTCCACACCAGTGGCATATGTTTAGGCTCGGCCACCAACAATCAAGCAGAGTACACCACCATCATTGGTCTCCTCGTTGAGGCCAATCATCACCATATTCATCACCTTAGCATCTTATTAGATTCCCAACTTGGTGTCCTCCATCTCAACAATGTATACCATGTTTGTGATCCTTGCCTCTTCCGCAAATACCTGTAGGTTAGACGTTTATCTCGAAATTTTGATTCCATTACATTTACACATATCCCAATACAATTCAATCAAATAGCAGATAACATGGCTAACATTATACTAGATTGGCATATATCACATCAAGACATATTCACATACACATAAACCATCAGAAGTTTGTCACAACATATAGATTAGACATCATCCACTACATCAAAAAAAANACATCGCCCATAGGAAGGTGAATCACCTCATCCCTACCAAATACAAAACTGGATGTCACAACTATACAAAATGGGCTCACTAGCCTATATCAAATACACAACTACATATCTAGCAGCCCTCAGGGCGCCTCTAGTGCTCCGGCACCAGGTCCTCCCTCTGGCGGAGGTACCCCACCAGCTCCAGGTCCCTCGAGTCCCGGAGGAAACTGTCCAGTCATCGCAGCTCCGGCTACAGGTGCTCTGTGGATCAAAGTTCACGACTCTATCGGCAACCCAATACATTGCTCCAGGATCCCCTCATCCTGGATCTGCACCCACATCCTCTTGGGCACTCCCTATAAAACTGCCTCTATTCGGTGACGAAAATCATCAAACTCTCCCCCTGCCTCGGTCGAAGGAGCATGTGACGGCCCTGCCCTGAGGTCATCATAACGACGTCTCTAAGCCACTCTATCATCATCACCGGGCCTCATCCCAACATCCTCTCAACATCGCCTCTCCCCTACTCGCAACTCTTCCCGTGGTGGTCTCACAGGCCCCTAGCGGGCTGACACTCTAATTAGCTCGACCTCTCGTCCATGTGGTCCTACATCTACACAAACAAACACATGATAGCATCAACATCCCTACAAATATCAACCATATGCTATACTATCTAAAAACAAATCAACAAAACCAGCAACCAAAACATCATACCTTGACGATCGAATACCACTCCCAGGGGTAATATCATCTCAGGGTAATCATGGAAATCTATCCCACTGTATGGAAATTGAAATATGATCTGTGGAATATGACGCCACACCTGTACAGCCTCGGCCATGAAGTAGTGGCCACCCTCCCCACCCCCATGACGAACCAAAATTGTCGACCACCACCGTAGTTACGACTCTTGCGCTCCCAGTGGGTCTAAAAAAACTCTCGAGTGCAACATCAGCACCCTCTCTACAAACCAAGTCATCATGACATATCCAAAAGAAAAATCAATTGAGTCAGCCACTCGACACCTGGTGAGTTGTCCCACCATCTTGGAGTACAACATCAAGCCCCGGGCAAAATTCTCACCCCCTAGTGCCCGCTGCATGATCCTCAGTTGGCCACCACTGATACGTTGAGTCGTGAGCGACCCATACACTCTCACAACCATCATTTCCATGAAACAATGTACCATGGAATCCATCACCCCAATCCTCACCACTGACCCAGACATGAAATTCTCTCTTGAACAATATGTTCAGGCAAGGGTAGACAATTGTCCCTCTTCAACTACCACCGGCTCAGCCGACAGCAGGGTTCCCCGAAAAGGGAGCCCAGTCAGAAAATAGACATCCTCTTCAGTAGAGAATGCCAAGTGCTCCCCATGCACAATAAAACACTACAACTCCGAACTCCACATCGAGATCAAGAATTGCAGCAGATACTCCTATGCCCTCAACAGTGGGCACTCAAAAAACTTCAGCATCCCACAGGCTGCCAAAGCACCACGAACCGTCGGCTCCTCATCCCTCAAGGCCTCCTTCAGTCGGGCCCAGTCCCTCTCTCTCCAATGGATCAACATCATCCCAAATGATCACCTACATCCACATATACATTACTCAATCATCCATCACAAAAACACCAAAATCTCCCAAATAAAAAAAAATAAAAATAGAAAAAAGAGGGAGATAAGTTTTTTCACCCTCAGCTTTGTCTCAAATGTGCAGCTGTTTTCCCCACAGGTGTGCACACATGCGCAACTGTTTTCCCCAAAGGTGCGCACACATGTGCACCTGTTTACCCCACAGGTGCGCATGTATGAACGCCTATTAATCCCACAGGTGTGCACTGAATGCACGCTTGTTCACTACACAATTGTGCACTCATGCGCAACTGTCAACAACACAGTCGTGCACATATGCGCGGTTGTGTTTTGGACAGGCGTGCACCCCATGCATGCTTGTTTTCCCAAATAGCACACCCCCTGCTCAGTTGTTCCTATTATAGTTTTGCATTCGTGCGTGGGTCTCCATCGATCGCCTACAAATTTGGGGGGGCGCAACCCTAAAAATCCATCGTACGACGATCCGTACGGTCCTACCCAAAAATTGACACCTAACTACTGTACAGGAGGATGAGAGCACTAACCTGACTCTCGCACCTCCTGGATTGGCTTCCTCAAACTCCTGGAATCTCTGAATCTGTTCTACAATCTCCTCTCTAACCACTATAGCAGCAAGTACAAATGAGGTGGCAATGTGGGCCCTACATCTATATATAGACCCTTTTTGCCAAACTTCCATACTCAATTCTAGGAGCTCCGAGCATCCATTTTTTGATCCGTCTTCAGCCACGGGATCATCACCCCGTCATCTACATCAAGAGAGTCCCTGGACCATTTCTCATCCTTAGCCCCCGGGGAGCCATTTTTCCATACCCCGTTCAATCACACATGCTCATGTTCAAAATTATCAAATAAACGGTTATATGTTCGATTACCTTCAGATATTATTCACGTCGGGTATTTGGTCCATGTGTGCAGGTACTTGTTCATCACACACCAGCGAGACCCCTTTAGGTATATAATTGACACTGGCATGTAATCATTCCCTCTTAATCTCAATTGCATTTCCAGTCACACCCTATGAAATTTGCCTTTAGGGTCCCTATATCCGACTCTGCAATACTGTCACCTCCACTGCATTTTGGGTACTGTCACCCGACAACACTCTCCCCCACATGAGTTGTCCCCTTCATAGCCCCCCTTGGCACTTTGACACTCATGTTGTTTTCAACCTTTAGGGATGGGAGTCCCTATAGTCTTATATCATGTCACGAATCAGCTACATACTCCTTCTCCTCATTTTTCTAGCCTACCCAACAGACTCCCAAGGCACTTCCTCACAGTTTTATTTTGACTACACTCTCGCATCACCATTTACCATCCATTTCATCCACCGTCGGTTTTCCCATCTTTAGATTTCCCTCCATACATTTCCCTACTACAGAAACCCGCCTATGGGGCCCCAACCCTCCACTTGGTTTTTAACCAACTTGCACCATCCTCAAGCCAAGCCATCTTACACCGAGGCACCCATTTCTGTATTTTCATTATTATCCCCACTGATTTTTTTAATTATTTTTCTAATTCAGTCGTTGTTTCCAGCATTTTACATAGCTTTTTGTCATCACCTTTGGCGACTTTCTTGGAAAATGCAACCCATGTTGCCCTTGGTTGGGGAATTCCTTATCACCTACTCATGTTCACATCATCCATAAATTCCAAGTATCCCATAGGCCACCTACCTCTTCTCTCTGAGTTTGTTCACTTTGTCCCGCCTCTGGCACAACTTATCCCACGTCTCGTGGTCCCCCTAACACTCGACCTAGTTGAATGGTTCCGACCACTTATACTTTGCATATATCCCCAACCAAAGGCAGTATTGAGTCTCCACGCATCTTGACTTCGTCCATGTACCTCCTCAGTTCCTGACCTCACCTAATGGATTTCACGAAGCCCTTTTCTTCTTGGAGTCATGTCTCCCTTTTTGTCGACATCAGCACAGTTTCCAGAAGGGCGACAGTATCTTGACTCTCATTACCTTTACAATGATGAGTCTCGGATGGCATAGGGAGAACCATCATTGCTCTATGTTGTCGTTGACCCCCATAACAGTCAACTTTAACACTTTCTCATGTTACGGTGGGTCTTACTTTGCGACTATTGCAATTGTTTTTTTATATTTTTCGAAGACCTCTAAACTTTTTTGGGCTATCAATACCCATAGAATCCGTGATTCTTCTTACAGGTATCATTGCCTATTGTTCAGATTAGTGTTCCTCATCGGAATTTTCCTCTACCTTTATCAAAACTACCCCTGAGGGCGCTGCAGTTGTCTACATCAATACACAGTTTCAATTACTGTACAACACCCTTTTTTGAGTTACATGACATGAGCATGGGGCATGCCCACCTCGTTTGTAAACAATTTATTTCCCACACCTTGCGAAAGGTTGGGTCCTACAGGTTCCCTTCTCCCTCCATCAGGTCACTCTTGATACTCTCATTATCACTCTTTCTTACAACGGTACTCTTAGTATAAGAAACATTGATGAATTTTGGCTATCTGTATGCTCCTAACCTCATCCATCAAGGAGCATCTGTTATCACTGAAATTTCATCCGCAAATGGTTACAGGAATCCAGCATCTTCAAACGGCTATTAGTTCACCCATGGACCAAAATTACCAAAAACGCATTTCCAAAAGGTCCAAAACTATCCAACCAGTTATAAAATCATGATGCTCTATGACCATACAGGGCATGCGCACACATGCACCATCAAGAAACACAGGAAAAGCACGCATGCACATGATGTGCAACTGTGGACGCTAAAAGTTGCACACACCTGAGAATGATGCATTTATGATGTTGGTCGGCCTCCCACCCACTTCTAGTTCAGATTCCAAGTCGATTTGACATCCAAATCTCAGCTGGATTTGGCTAGGAGGCTGGTCAAAGACCTAAAGGTGCCCTAAACATCCCCTTTTCACACTAAAAGTTGGTTGCACAATACCTCAAAGTGGTGCTATAAAACAAGGCCATGGGTGCACTACATCTTCAAGGAATTCATTTGCAAGATTATGTTGTTGCCATTCTCTTGGGGAAACTTCTTTTCTCATCAAGAGCATACTAGCACAATTCCATTTGGGCAATCCACATCACCTTTTGAGTGGGTTATCTTGGGATTCTTTCACCATTTATTTCAAGTTTTCAAGTTGTAAGAAGAGCTCAATATTGGGGGTCCAAGAGCCCTCCCTTGGAGGAAGAATGGACCCAAAGTCCCATTTCTCTTTGGTGTTTTCTTTTCACTAATACAATCATTTCCATTGGTTACATGAGTCTTGTTTGTTTCTTGTTCTTATGTCCTTATGCACAATAGTTTAATTGTTTTTTCCCTTCCTAGTTTAATTCTTAGCTTAGTCTTTTATGTTTATTCTTCTAACCCTTTTCTTTACTGATATATTTCTTAGCTAACCCAACTAAGCTTGTAAGAACATCTTTTTTTCTCATTTAGGTGACAAAAGAGGTGCAACACTTTATACTACCACCTTCTGCAAGAGGTTTCATGTGTTCAGGTAATGATTTGGTTTCTGAAAATCACCTTTTACTACCACCTTCATGTAATCATCTTATTGCATTCTTTAGACGAGACCTTAATGTAGTGGTGTGTTTCCAGATCTATTTCAACCTAGTGTCAATCTTCCTATTGTTTCCCTTGCGTTGGATGGGGAAAATTCATTTCTTCTGTTGCAGTTTATGCGATATTTGATAAAAAAAAAATGCTCAAACCATAAAAATAAAAAAAATAAAAAATAAAAAAAATTAAATATAGAACAATGTATTTTTTTGAACAGATGCCCGTTCGAAAAAATTTAGGCGTTGTTTGGGGTTCACGTCCTTCAAGGATGTTAAGTAATCACAAAATTACTATTGTTTGTGCCAATGCAATTGAGCCATCGTCGACTATGGCAATTGCATTAACACTGCAATGTCAGATAATAGATGTCTTCCATGTGCCTAATGTCAAGGTCATTATCACACAGGACACCCAACATCCAAAGATTTATGGACTCAAACCAACATTGTAGATTTCGTAAGAAATAAACACTAAAGTCGATGTTGTTTGTAGGTCTGAAAATCCTGCAGTTCAAGTATTTTGACATTGGCATCCTTGCTTGTTCACCGCATTGTGGTAGTGCAGTCAGTAGCATTATTTCCATTACCACCGCCAATGTCAATGTCTGAGGCTGAAGCTATCTGGAGCTTGGGGTCACTACCTATGTGGATGCCCGAAGGTGATTGTATGTTGAGTCTCTTGCTGCATCCAAAGGTTTCTCAACACTATTTGACATAGAAATTGTTTGTCTGTCAATTCTGTTACAACTTTGGAATAAAACATTATGTAATTTCAGAATATTGATTCAAACGCCCATACATTTTCTCATGTTGGTTGGTATCCAATTTTATAATTTCCTACTGAGTGTATTTGGGCGTGGAGTTATATTTGGCGTCACCTATGAACATTCCATACCTTTCTATGGGCCGCCATGTCTGCCACCCCTACGACTAAAGATATATTATGATGTGATCTGCAGCCATTTGATACACTTGCCAGACCTATGATGCCGAAAGAATTCATGTACTTCAACAGAAGAATATTTTGTAGCTGGCTTGGACGTTCCTTCCAATTTACTGTAATAAAACAAATAAGTTCAACATAAAAATCTTCAAATAGGCTTTTCAACCAAACAGATGATCTAATACAAGGAGAATAGCAATCACAACATACTTGATTTATTTTTTTGTCTCGGCTTTTGTTGCCCAACAGGATTTGTTTCCCCCATAACTGATGTCACATAAAACGATTCCCTCGACTTTGAATTGGGTCTGAATGGAATTTATGCATTGTCTCGAATGTCAATGGTAAGCAACATTACAAGGACGACACCTTAAACCCCAAGTTTTCAACGACAAAGGGAAATTAATACTTAACAAAGAATGGAATGTTGAATAACCAGCCAATACAAGTAGGCCATATCTAGAAGAGACAATCTATTCAAAAAGTTGGGATAGATCTAGTTGGCATCACCAATTAAGTCCAAGACCCGAAATTGATATTCAACTCGTTGTTTTTTATGAATCAAGGATTTGATCATCAAGAAGACTGTCAACAAGCTTCATTATTGTACATATTTTTAATTGGTCGGCGGTAGTGAAAATCGCAATCATTGTGGAAAATAATCTCAGCTGTATTTTGTAACCCATCTTATTTGAATATAGAATATTTGCGTTTTTATTTTTTTAATGGTGTTTTCCAATCTCTGGTATTGCTTTTCATTTTATTTTGTACTTTTTTTGTGTGTGTTGTTAAACATGGATGACAAGCTTTTCTTTCTACTGCCTAGTACTTCAATTTAAATAAAGGCTACTATGTTCATTTCTTACATTTTACATGGAAGAATAATTTGTCATAGGCCATACTTATGTGGCATCGGCCCTATACTTAAAGAAAGAAATTGGAGAACCCGTCCTGCTTTCATTCATTGGGTCCCGTAAATAGAATGAATTAATGACTATCACAACAAGGAAACTCAAGTGTTGACGCCATGTTCCTGTTAAATATCTTGCATATATTGCAGCTTCTTCTATTTGATAATATCCATGCATATATACTAATATGAGTACTATTGGAATAAATATAAAAAACTCCTCTTGGCCAAAACTTAGCCAATTATCTGGCCATCGAGTCTTGGGTTTGCGGTATCCAACACCTATGTCCCCTGTTTCATTATATACATCTTGCAGCCAAAGAACTTCTGTGATCTGCAATTTATGCTTTAACTAGTGAAAATTCATGAGGGGTTCGAAAAGATTGGCATTAATAAAGGAACAGTATATTTTCTTCTGTGTGATACTTAGCCCTTTTCCCCTTTTCTTCTTCCCGTCTATTATCGCTTTCTGGTTATATAATTAGTCACCTTTCTATGATCGCAGGTTACAGGGCTGGTGGGCTAACATATCTTCATCTCCATCTATATCCTCACATGACAAATCCGACCAACCATTGTTCCTCTCCATACTTAGCCAATTTTATGGTCGCGATTGTCGGGTTGGCACTTTCGAACTCTATTGCTTCCTCTTTCTTTATATACATATTTCACTCAAAAATTTTGTGGTTTCAACGAAATTTGTGAACCGAACAACATCCTGCAAATTGGGAGATGATTTACATTTGAAATAGAAATAATATATTAATATATATTAATATGAATATTATTGAAATAAATATCAAAACTTTCTCTTGGCCAATACTTAGCCAGTTATATGGTCACCAGGTCCCGAGTTCACGGTATCCAACACCTATGTACCTTGTTCCATCATATACATATTGTATACAAAGAACTTTCATGATCTGCAATTTATGATTTTACTAGTGAGAACCCAGCAGGGGTTCGAAAACATTGGCATTAATAAATGAAAAATGGATTTTCTACTATCATATTCTTAGCCCTTTTCCCCTTTTATTCTTCTCATCCATTATCACTTCTTGGTTATATACTTAGTCCCCTTTATATGATCGCGGGTTTTAGGGTTGGCAGGATGCCATATCTTCATCTCCATCTATATCCTCACATGACGAATCCGACCGACTGCAGTTCCTTTCCATACTTAGTCAATTTTATGGCTGCGGATGTCGGGTTGGCGCACATGAACTTGCCTTTTCTTCTTCCATGGAACCCTTTGATGCACTCAAAAATGAGCTAAGTTATTCGGGACTCCGGGAGTCTGGTGCTCTGGGGTGAATGAACATTGCAATGTCCAAATGCGTTGAAGGTGACCTATCGGCCCAGTAACTTGACGATTGACCAACAGTTCGCGGTCATTTATATGTTATCGTGGGATTCATCCCCTTGATAAACCCTGATCCACTTCTCGTATGTGAAGTAATGTGAAATGTACATATGAGGGTATTTGGGATCTCCCCTAACCATTGGATCTACGTAGTGGTTATCCTGGCATTGACCACTTTAGGATAACAAAGGTGTGCTAACACCAAAACCCCTGAATGTCGGAGTCGAGAAGTAATGTCGACCGTCAATATAAGGATCCTTAAAGACCCCTCTCATTCGTTTGATCGTGGGGACGTGTGTATCACATCGAGAGCACGTGGGGGTCCACATGTCGAGAAACGGTGATGCCATGTATGACGACCTTTTGACATAGTAAATAGAGGTCGGTAACTTGAGGCATGTGCCATGCATCTTTCCAGAGTGTTTCAAGTTGACAGAAGCCCCTTTAGGAGTGGCCTAGCACTGAGACCTAGGAACCTTTGAGATAGAGTTGTGAGTCATTGATCTGGGGATTTCGTTGAGAACCTCTCCTAACCGTATGATCAACTAGTAGAAGGATTAGTGTATAGCACTTCGGCGAAGTTTTACTCCAAAAGAAATAGAGTGATAAACAGGTGGAACCCTCGAACACCGAACTTGTGAAGTGATGAGAACCATATATCCAAGGATGCTTTGGGATCTTCCTTGGCTATTGGATCTACGTCATGGTCAATCCAGCATTTACCACTCTGAGAGGAAAAGAGTATTAAATGAGTGAAACCCCAAAACACTGAAGTCATGAAGCGGCAAGGATCGTCGATC
>SNQJ01S0030093.1:13742-30894 GCA_010110895.2 Picea sitchensis
TATACAACCAAGCTTTTGAATGTCAAAGTCACGAAGCGACGAAGGCTGTAGATCTATGGATCTACGTGGTCCTATCTCGTTTGTGGGATAAAAGGGGTATTGGGAGGTTGCCAGCGGGAGTTCGAGCTTCGGAGCTCTGGGAGATTTCGTAGAAAGGAGAGGCTAGATATTCATGGAGGTTTTCAGTACAGAGTGACATGGCACGCTGACATCACATAGGGTGATGTGGATCCATGTTTGGCATGCCATGTGTCACATTGATTCATTCCTTTTACAAACCTTATATGCCAATTGGAACATGACATGTGTCACCCATTGATGGGGCCATATATGCCACGTATTAACACCATGGTACATGATCTCTTAGCCTAATAGATGGTGGAATACCCTAGGGCACTAGGTGTTGGGGACTTCGGGAAACTTGGGAAGCTGGGATGCTGGAGATTGTCGGTTGACGACCCGAACCTACATGTCCCTACCTCTATGTTTAACGCACCACCACGTGTAAGTGTGGACCCTTCTAGAGTCCGGGTTTCAAAACTCTGGATGGTTTGGGTGTGGTGTATTGGATGATTCAAAAGGGGTGAAGTTTGGAACCACGTTGCAAGATTTTGGGGTTTCGGGACTCCAGAATATATGTGAATAGAGAAAAGGGCGTTCAGCGTTGAATGCCAAAATCCCTTAATCCTGTGCGTTAAATGAAGGCAAATCTTAGTCGTTGGATTTAACGGTGGATGGATTTTCACCACAGATGCAAGAGTGCTAGGGAACTTCGGGACTTCGGGGAAAAATCCCTGTAATTGCCCCTCCAATGACCATGCCATCGTTAAAGGATGACAACCTTGGTCGAATATGTGCCTGATAGGATGGTACGAATGAGGACAACCCACGTGGGTGCCACGCGGCCCTTGACCAATGATGTCAGAAGATATTTGGGAGGGTGTAACTTCCAATATAGAGCTCAAATTCGAGCATGGTAATAGTTGTTGGAAATCTCTTGATGGGAAGAAGAGGATGGATATCTCAGGAAGAGGATTTGAGATGATTAAGAAAAGTGAAATTTTGATGCCCCATCCCTTAAAAAGGTAATTATGGGTTGAGTGTGTTACAAAGTGGTATTAGAATGGGCAACAACACTTAGCCTGCTTGGGCTCACGAAAGAGTCAAGTTATTATTTTTATTTCTTAGAAAAATTTAAGGGATAGGGCACCCTGCACTACCCTACCTAGAAGAACATGATTCAAACACAGGCCTAGATGGGCCGGAGAACAGTCATAAGACTAGTTTACCAAGGCTAAGATGAGCCTGTTGAGAGTATTATTGTCGTATGGAAATTATTTTCATAAGTTCCTTCAGGAGAAGGATGTAGATTAAAATTCAGTTGGGATTTTATCCAACGAGATTGAATCATGCTAGACTGTGGTAGAAGAATCCTATCATTTATTTTGGATAAATGATAGCCAGTCCTACAAAAGTGGGATTATGCTAAGGGGAATTAATAATAAAACTTGGATGTAAATGGAATAAACTTGTTTTAAGGAGTACTTATGTCCAAAAGGAAAATGGACTAAATAAGTGGCGGAAATTGCCTAAAAAGTGGGCTTATGAAACCCATGTTAATTAAAAGTATTGATTAAATGAAGGATTTGGAATTGGGAAAACGATTCCCCATGTCTAGAGGCCTTATGGAAATATGTGAGGTCAACCTACTTGACCTATCATAACTAAAAACTATTGTTGGGATAATCCCTCTTTGTAAAATAAAAGAAGCTATGAGAACTGAGAATGAACCTCATGGAAGAAGTGAAATGACATGAGCAAGTTCAAAATCTCATGGTTGTGCTAGGGAAGTGTGTATCCCTATTAACTAAGGGTAGTTCTATGCATGAAAATGCAAGAGAAAAGTAAGTGGAACTCGTATGCACTACAGACATGGGTATAATGATTGGTGCACGCAGATATGTTGAAATGCATATCTCAAAGATAGAGCATGCATATGACATGCATATATACTTATTATAGTCTATCATTGAATGTAAAATATGGTGATGTCAAAGATCATATGGTTAGTGATGATCTGACTATGGTAGCATAAGTAAAAGGTTGATGATGTTGAGTACATAGTACCTTATGAGGATAAGGTAGAAGGATTAATGAAATGTTGATCATGGATGTGGTAGAGGAAGTGTTGGGACACTTCTAGGTGACGTAGAGGAAGTGTTGGGACACTTATAGATGACCAATGGGTCGTGCTGACATCCAGAGATGGATGATAACCATATATGTATGGTTTGGTATGCTCAAGTAGTAATGAGAGGGAATCTAGAAAAGGATTCCCTTGATAAAACGGTTTGTTGACCAAAATGGTGTGAGGCATAAAAGAGAAGCATGATGAGTTGTCTTGTTGCCTTGGTCACTGTTGAAGTTGCCCGTATAATATTTTTGGGTTGTTGAATAATTTTATAATATTAGAGGCAAGAATAATTTCTTGTTACTGTTGTCATATGGGAAGAGGGACATAGTTATGACCGTGTCTGTTAAAATTTCCATGTGGATATCATGTGAATGATCGCAAGCTGTCAACAGAGAGAGAAGCTCAGTGTTGAGTAACTTCTCGCGGAGGCTTTTCATAAGGATGGAAGCAAGATCCTTGGGAGGAGGATATAGAAGTATGATATGTCCATGCATATGAATCACATGGAAAAGGTACAAGCAATAAGATAGCATGATGAATACATACCTGTGTTCAATTATGCTTGAATGCATGGGTTTAAAGCATTTTTTAGCTTCTTCATATGAAGATTGATATTAATACCAATCAAACATGAATGATATTAAATGCAAGTGATGCACATGTATGATGTAAGTATATGTTTATTAAAGGCATGATGTGACTTCCTGAATGAGTGAAATGTAAGGCAAGAATTACACTTTCCAAGATTAAATGAATACCATGGATGCATGGTTGACTCCATTCTAAGACTCATGAAATTTATGTTTTGAATGATAGTTTGAGGGAATGCGTTACATTCCCTCGGGAAAAGCTAGTATAAATAGACAAAAGAATAAATGAGCATGCTATGTTGTACTAAGATAAGATACACATGATTATGCTCCTTTGAGGATCGTGATGAGAATGATTGCGAACAACAATGAAAGAAATGATTTTAAAGAAAATATGTATGTGAGTTGTTAAATATACCTATGGTAGCTACAAATAGGCTTTCTAAGTGATTAGACATGTGGCTGGCACATCATGGATGTAAGCAAACAAGGAATATGTGTGGATAAATAAGTTGGATGGATAACAAAGATGAATGTTTATATTCCTTATGGAACATTTGGTAAACAAGTGAATCTAACTCAAGGTTTATGTCATCAAAGATAGTGATGGATATGCACTAAGGAAGTTGCACAAAAGGAGTTTACTTTGAGGAACCGTGAATACTCATTGCCAACAAATTCACAACCTTAATGAATGATGAGAATAGGGCAGTTGGATGCAAGTATATATATGTGTGTGCAGTATGTGTGGGATTACATTCTAAAACAAAATGTAAGAATGGAAAACTAACAATTGAATATTGACCATTCCGATAATTGAATGGTAATGTGATGGATGCAAAGGTTCATGATTCATTACGAACAAAAGGTTTTGTTAGGTACGTTGATTTACCAAGAAGGTTGAGGTGAAATATAACTAATATTCCCTCAAGCAAAAAGATTATGGAGATCACAATGAGAAGTAAATTGCATAACCAAAGAAAAGAAAAAGGGAAAAATAATTTTCTCATCTTGAAAAAAACCATGAATTGCTTAACAAAATTGTATTCTTTAAAAGAACATTTGTGAAAACAATTACAAATGGTAAAATGAAAATAAACCAATGAGTGTGCTTAAATGAATAGGTCATTGAGTTGTGTTAAGTAAAGACAAAGGAGGTCTTGAATAACTCAACCTGGATTGAAAGTCCCAGGTTGTGTAGAAGGATTTGGAAAAGGGAAGAGCCCTTAACTCCTCTCTTGTTGTATATTATTTTTTCCCTGGGATGATAAACTAGTGTGCTGATGAAAGTAATGTTTTGACACCATAATGATAATGATTGTAAGGACTGTAGAAACAATTGAGAATTGTTGGTGTTGCACTCATGAAAAATTAAGGGTAATGTGAAGAAGTGCATAAAGATATCCTAGGACAAATTTGAAAATGTTTCATTGATTTGAATGTTAGCGGATACACGCATTTTATTTTTACATGATGACTAATGTATTTTTGATATATGTTATGTGTAGAAAATAAATTGACATTGTTGGGAAAGATGCTTTTACTAATGATGGAAAACCTTAAGCAAAGGATTAATATGAGAAGGTTGTTGTTGAATTTTTTTTGAAAGGACTTTAAAAGTATCCATAAAACACCAATGATGAGGTAATTGACGTAGAGTGGCGTTGAAAGCCCAATACGTATAAAGTGTTCATGCCTATAAGGTATAAGGTATGAATGGATTGGTAAGAATCCCTTCTAAATATTTATTATTTCAGTTGATATATATATATATATATATATATATATATATATATATATAATTGAAGCATGGTTGTTAATTACTGATACCCAAGTAAGGTATGATTCGTGAAAAAGAAATCGAGGAATAGAGAGAGAAGTCTATGTTGGTCAAGGATGAGGCTATAATCCTGCAAGAAAATGCAAGAGTAAAGAGTACAATGGGTACAATAACCAATCTAGGGATATTGGGAATAGCAGTTTAGTTAGCACATTGCATGGAATATGTTATCACTCTTTAAATTCCCATAGGTTGTCATGAGGTAAGAAGAAATCTATCAAAGATAACCTTAACCAATCAGTCGAACCGAGCCAGTCTCTAACAAAATTTTCAGAGTGGGATCTCTCTGTGAGTTTTAGTTTTGTTTGGATTTTCAAGATTTTAGGCTAGTTAGAAAGAATATAATCAAGTTGTTTGTATTGTTTTAAATGAAATGGTTGAATATCACTTATGCTTCCATTGCAATATGGGGTCTGTTTTAAAAGATAGAGGTTAAAGACAACTTTTATGAGATTCGTTTTACAAGGCGAGATAGTGCTAATGTTGGATTCTTTAAGAATAAAATGGCATATCAAAAGGTGAGATATCAGTTAAAACAAAAAGCATTTAAGAATTTCTTTGTTATAACATCATAAGAAAAACATTTAAACCTATAAAAGATTAAGAACAGAGTACACAATGGAAAATTTTGCAACTTTAATCCCTTTTAAATATTAGATTTAGAAAGACAATATGATAATTCGAGAAGGAAAACTTTTAATGAAAGATGAGGGAAAACTTCACCAACAATTAACACTCAGGAATCTTGTGAAACTTCTATTTGTATTATGGGAATAACTTCTTGATGTTCACAATGATTAGAGCTTGCTTGCATGAAGATCAACAACCCTCAATAATTTTAAGTTGGGAATATTTATAATAAAGTTACAAACGACCGCCATTAATGATTAGGACGCGATAGAGTCTGAGTCTAACCAACTAGCTAACAAGATGCATAGCACGTAGTAACCCATGCATTGATGTGTCAATCTCTCATGCTGATTGGGAAGACCGCTGGTGAGTCATTCAGATGACTTAAAATGTATTGGACACTGGGTTGGACGCTGAGATGGATGCCGAGATGGATGATGCTTTACCTTTACTCAACCAAATCACACAACTCATCCCATATTTGTGTGCTTGAGATGGTAACTTTCAATAGTCGATGGTACATTTCATCCATCTCGGTATACCTAGAAAAAGTCGGCTTGATGAGGAAGATGTAATTGATTTCATGCTGTATGCTGAAGTCAAGCTGCAAAGTCTCCAAGAACACTTTCCTCGCGGATGTTGCCCCCATCCCCGGGAAAACTTGAACCATATTTGTCCCTTGCGGACATCCTTGCTTCGTAATCGCACAAAGTCATTAATTTATCATTTGGGACACGTGATCAGGAAGACCCTTTTTCCATAAGGCTTCAATATTGCTAAAAATCTCCGATTCAACCTAAATATTAATCCATTTTAGTCAACACTCTTTTACCAGGACAATCTTATGTTCTGCCTTCAACTTTTAGTTCTTCCAAAATTTTCTTGGTTTTGAGTTCAGAACTTCTGATCATCTCAAGTTGGCTGCCCAGGCATCTCACCCAACCTCTATTCTTATCATGTCGCTGGCCTACCCACTCTTTTAACACCGCCAGATCATGTTTCTCAAACATGATTTGGGTAAATTCATGGGCCAAATTTCATTTATGGATTTCGAGATATATGTCCATATATTTTCCTTAGCCTTAGCTAATGTCTTACCCGGCCAATCGCTTGTTTCCTCAATGCTTCATTTCCTTGAGTTTCTCTTATAATTGTCTCTCAATATTGTATCTTGTTTGGAAAGAAGACTTGAGTTCCCTCAGAGACTTTCAATTCCATTTTCAGCCTATTGATCTTTGTTCCCTGCAGTGTCATTTCTTCCATGGATTTTGCTAGTTCTACTATTTTTTTCCAAAGGTTATCAATGGAGTTGCTGGTGGAATTTATGTTGTAGTGGTTGTTGGCATAGTTGTTGTAATTCAACTGCGGATGGAACTACACTCCACCGGAATGACTTCCATCTGTGGTCACCATTGTTCCATCTCACAACTTTCTCCAACCGCCTTCCATTTCCGAAGGTGCTCAGTTGTACATAAGTTTCTACAATTCTCAAGTCACTGCCATTTCTTTGGCTTGTGAATATTTTGTTTGAGGCAATTTTAGTTGTTTTCTTAGAGATGCAATGTTATCATTCTTTTTCATCATCTCCTCTACCTCTTTTATACTTGAGGGGTCTTCTCCAATCTTGAGCACCAACTCCCTAAGGATTTTACTCAAGCATCTTCAAAAAGAGTGATGATATCTTTTCCAACTTCATTTGGGTCTGAATACGTTTTAAAGATACCTAAAATTAGTCATGAGGAAGCATTAAAAGCAATGTGGGAGAACATTTCTCCAAGTCATTCTACAAGAAATCCATCCGGGTCAATCGATGGACTTGTTTATGTAAAAAATAGTTGCACCCTCTTTGTGTCATGGATCTCTTTGGTTGGTATACCCGTTCTTGCGTGAAATGTCGATGCATTCCTTTCCCCTTTATCCGTAATGCTATCGACAAAAATCAATAAGCAGTTTGTAAAATTTTTTCTTCCAAAACTGAGAGTATGTGTTTTTGGTCAGCGTATGGTTCTTCTTTTTATTCATTTCATATTTTTCAAAAATTTCTAGAGGTACGATCCTTGTGGAGTTTATGGTCACACCTATCTCTGCCTCCGCTTTTAGCGAATGTTGACAATAACTTACCCATCGCCTCATTTCAATCACTATGGCGTATTAGGGTTTCTCTCCTCACCGTATTACGTGAGTGGCATGAATGGTTTTGTTTTCTGTTGTACACCTAAAAATATTCTATTGATACCTCAATGATTAGCGAATCTATCCTTTTTTCTCTTGGCCTTTTTTCCTCGCGTACCTCGGTGGAGTGGTAGTCACGAAAAGAGATCAAGGAGATTATTGTGTTCCATCTACCGTGAAAGGTTTTACTCCCACTTTTTCCTCGGGTTCACATCCTTTTCAATTTCTAGTTTGAGGGTGGAGCATAAGGTGAACTTTTTTTTTTGGATCTCATCTTTGTAATGATCCCATCGGGGTCATATATCACCCAATAAAACTTCTTGGGTGTTAATTTCATTTCAATAATTTATCCGCCTCTTCCTAATAGTCTAATTGCCAGTATAAAATCCATCAGATTTTCTCCCTTTGATCCCTCATTCAATGTTTTTATTTAGAGACGAAATGTATGTCATCTGAGTTTATCATCCCATCTAATATACCAATGGAATATTCAACAGCTACTACTTGGGCAACTGTATGGAGTTAGTTCACAGTTCCATACACTCGATTTTTGTGTGATTCTCGGTATAGGAACTAGTCCAGCCTTTGTGAGATCCTCGAAGATGTATAACTCTTTAGATCTCCTCGCTTATCCTCAGGTCTTCCACTAAGCATGGCTACAACTGGGTGATAAAACAATTCAATGAATTTTTTAATAGTGAACTCAGTGGAGTTTCTCTTGAGTAGCGATGTCCATAAAGTGATTGTTTGAGGTTTTCCTTCCTTTTGTGCATCTTCCTATGAAAGGGAAAATTTATTCCGCTTTGATAGAACATGAACATGGTGTCAAGATTGAAGAATACCCTAAACATTCCTTCCGTAAGGGAATTTTCCAAATTTGGTCAAAAGTGTGTTCTACCAAGAAACCGCTAGAAGTCGAATACCGGTGGCCACTTTCTCTTTAGCAGAGAAAATGGGCAGAAAACCCAAGATGGGCTCATCTGTTCGCTCATCTAAGAAGTAATCGAGCAAACAACATAGTATTGAGATAATATGATTTCCCTTATCAGAAAATATGGAGGAATGATAGAGATGATTCTTCTTAGGGAATTAGGCATATTATAATAGGAACAACTCAAAGATCTGTGCTCTTTAAAACGTTAGGTTCCTCATACAATTCTGGCTGTAATTTCAACTGTAGGCAGTTGTGTCGTCCTCAAACTTGCATCATCTGATCAATGGTGTCGGGTAAAATAAGGAAGTGCTGGCTCTCCGCGTATGAAGATACTAAGTGGCTCTCCACCGTGGAGGCAGTGTGCTTGCACTTAAGGGCTTAATTCCGTGTTGGCACTGTGGCAAGATACAGTGGGATATTTGACTGCCAAAGCCCAATTTCATTGCTCGATTGATAAAGTTCGAAACCACCGGCTGTTGTTTCAAAAAAGTCAAATTCAGACCTGGTTTCTAAGATTAGATGGTCTTTTTTTGCTAATGGGATACGGTCGAGATCGACATTGTGAGGTGGGAGAAAAGGATTTTCATTCGCATTTGGATTTTTTCTTTTAGGCACCATTGATTTCCACCAGTACATGCACACTGAGCACACATTAGTAAGCGAAAGCTAAGGCTGTACAAGATGTTGCAGAGGTGAAAGAGAATGATTCTCTGATAGGCATGGAGTGTGAGATAAATGCGAAAGACCAAAATAGGGTTGGGATTTAGAGAACGAGTGTCCATTGGGCGAAAAAGGACAGGTCGACCAACAATGGTAAGTGGATAATAAGTAAAATGGCCAACGAAGCCATTTAGAGCATGAGAGGGAAGGATGAAAGATGTCTGATGTGTGTCTCTGGTCAACGTGTAGATTGGTGATTGAGGGGCAAACGGGAAGATATGACATGTAACGGTTAAATGAATGGGACATGCTAACAGGGTCATGAAATGGGACCGTAACGGACTTTCTGGTGTGACAATTTTGAGTGGCAGTGGTGATTTGGAAGAATGATAGGCGGTGGAATGTTTGGAGTGGTGAGGTAGGATGTAATGAGATAATGCCATCGCTGGGATGGGGGCTCGCCTGAATTTGCTTCATTCTCGATCTCCACCCACCGTTAAAGGTTGGAATGGGTTGGGGCTTCCCTGCATCCCTTTATTGGACCATTGATCCGGCTAGATGGACGGCCATTTTGGGCGCTCTAATTCATATCATGTCGGACTTCCAAGCTGCTAAAAGTAGAAATGGTCAACTGGAAACTCTTGTGGACCATTGATTTACACGTTGGTTGGATGACCGTGGATCTAAGCGCACCTTTTAATTAACTTTTGACTTCCCCTTGGGCAACAACAATCAACTGGAATCTCGGCACATCCATTTGTGCAATCGTAAATCAGGATCCGAAAGTGCACCTTTTAATTATCTTCTAATTCGGACCCCCCCACCATTAAAGGTTGAACGATCAGGGGGGTCTGGAGTCTTTTCTAATCCATAGATCTGGGTGCCAGAAGTTCAGTCATAGATCTAAGCACGATCTTTAATCTCCAGGGTGCAATTCAATATATGATGCAGAACTTAGCCTTAATGACTTTTTATGGGTTTTGTGCACTGCTTCTTTTGTTTTTTATCACCATGGGGTTAGAAAAAAAATTCATCATCAAAAATCATGCATTTTAGTCGATCATCTTACATATTTTATTGAAAGGAAGATCACTAACCTATGTCCTAACCTACTCATTTGCACCTTTAGCCCAGTTTAGACTATTGGACTAAGAAAATACTCTACCTAGGGGCTATTTGACCAAGATTAGACTGTCTGGTCAAATTTATTCACTAACTAATCTAATTACTTGGCTAAGGTTAGACAATTTATCCAAGCTTATTCACTAATCCTAGATACTTAAATTTAAAAGTCTTGGCCATGTTTAAACTGTATGGATCAAGTCATTGTCATTTCATGGGGCTTTATCCTTTTTCTTTTCTCTTTTCTTTTCTTTTCTTTTCTTTTCTCTTTTCTTTTCTTTTCTCTTTTCTTTTCTTTTATCTTTTCTTTTCTTTTATTTTCTCTTTTCTTTTCTTTTTTTAGAATGCAGCATTATCTGCAAGTCAAAAACACTAAAGGGACAAAATTACAATCATCAGTTGATCCTATAAATTATATGGTTATAACAGTGGCTCCACCTGGGGATGGTATCCTCCTTGCGAGATGCCAAGAATCTTGTTTCTTGTTGTCTTGAAAAAATTCTTCTAGGGATTCTTCTGTTATCTGATTTTCTTTATTTCGGAAATTTTGATGACATTTTCAATGTCTTAGGGCCTTCTCCGTGGGCTTCAAACACCTGAACAAAAACACCTACACCTAAAATACTTGTAAAACAAATGATATGTACAATGGAATGGAATGGTGATCTCTCTACTAAGGTGGCAAGTAATGCTTTAGCATCCTACCATTTATAGGTCCCCCTAGCAAGTTTGATCCATCACTATTAGCAAGTAGAAACGCATTATTTCCTCTGAAGGCCTGAATGGTTTAAGGATCCTTCCACAAGCTAACGAACTTTCCATGTTTACCTTTATCTCCATTTCTGGAGTCCCATCTCAAAACTAGATCACCCAATTCAAAGTTATCCTCTTTGGTTCTCTTGTCATAAATCTTTTTAATATTTTCTTGGATCACTTGAGTTATGTTGTAAACTTCTTCTCTAGATTGCATTAGGTGGATCATTTGATTTATTCTTCGTTGGACATCATTTGGTTCTTCTTGTGTTTCCTGCAATAGTTTCATGACCGGAACTCCTAATGAAAGGGGAAAAACTGCCTCGGTGCCATACACCAACTGGTATGGAGACATACCAATCGATCTTTTGGTGCTTATTCTGTCATCCCGGAGTGCGAAAACCAACTTATTATGCCATGATTTCTTGTTTTCTTGTAGTGTCTTTATGAGAATGTTCACCAAACTTTTGTTAGAAGACTCAGCTAGCCCATTTCCCTATAGATAATAAGTCGTCGAGTGTCCCAAAGTAATATGATATTGATTACAAAAATCTATGAGCCTTTTGGATCTGAAAGTCGCTGCATTGTTAGATATCATTTTTTTGGGGTATCCAAAATGAGACAAAATGTTAGTTTCTAAAAACTTGATGATGACAGAGTCAGTAGCTTGCCTGCATGGTACAACCTCAATCCACTTGGTGAAGTAGTCTGTGGCCATGAGGATCCACTTATGTTGGCCCGAAGAGGGAGGATGTATTTCACCAATGAAGTCTAGCCCCCATTGTTGGAAAGAAGATTCAACAGAGATGGGTTTCATTGGCAGTGGAAGAAGCTTCCTTTTACCTTCAAAAATATGACACTTGTGGCAAGAAGTAACCTTATGGTGAACGTCAACAAACAAAGTAGGCCAGTAAAAGCCAGCTCTCAGAATCTTGTTAGTTGTGGTCTTCCAACTCAGGTGCCCACCATAATCTCCTGGATGAAAATCTTGAAGAACTTTGTCAGCTTCATCTTTTAACTAGCAATTAAGCAAGATACCACCAGGATCTTTCCAATAGAGATTTCCTTCCAAAATAAAAAATTTCAATGCTTTCAATTTAATAAATCTAGCTTTGGTCTTAGTCAAACCTGGAGGAGCCTGTAAATTGTGGAGTACAAAAATGAGGTCTATGTACCAAGGGGAGTTTAAGAATGCCTCTTTTATGTTTGAAGTCGTCTTCTCTTCTGGTCTGTTTACTGCAGCCAAAACATTAATATCTAAAGCATGAAAATTAGACTCAGCCATTAGTTTCTCCAAACCCTATCCTTTGATCAATTTAGTAGGTTTTATTTCAATGTCATATTCCATAATAACCGCAATCCATTTTCCTCTTCTGCCATCCGGATTATCCCGGGTCAGGATATCCTTAACCACTGTGTTTGGGACATGTGCAATTGTGTGAGAGTGGAGAATATAGAACCTAAAATATTTTATAGCCTTTACCAGAGCGAAGGATTTTTTCTCCATAATGTTATAATTCAATGCTACGTCTCTTAAATCTTTGCTGAAAAAAGCTATGGGTTGCTCATACCCTTCACTGTCTTTCTGCAATAATATTGCTACTATAGTGTGCTCAGATGCGAAGGAGAAAAGATAAAAGTCTTTGGTATAGTCTGGGCTAATCAAAACTGGGGCTTGGGTGAGAGCATGTTTCGCCTGCTCAAATGATTGTTTGGACTCGGCATTCCATTTGATTTTTGTGTCCTTTTTCAACATATTGGTGATATTCCTGAGAAGTTCAGCCAAGTTTGGTATGAATCTTCTAAGAAAATTTATTTTTCCAATGAAAGATTGCAGTTCTTTGATGTTCCTAGGGTGTTCCACCTTCTGGATAGCTTCTATCCTGCTAGGATCTATCTTAAATCCATCTTTTGAGATTATGTGTCCCAACAATTTACCTTCCTCTAACCCAAAAAGGCTTTTCTTAGGATTCAATGAAATCCCAAATTTCCTGCACTTTTCAAACACACATCTGAGGTGGAGCAAATGTTCTTCATCGGATTTGGAGTAAATAGTTACATCATCCAAATAAATGACTATAAATTTCCCAGTCTCATCAACAAAGGAAATATCCATTACTCTTTGGAAAGTAGCCCCAACGTTCATCAGACCAAAAGGCATCTTCACATACATGAAGGTTCCCCAAGGTGTGGTAAAAGTTGTCCTCTCTTGATCTTCTAGATGAACCAGAAATTGGTTGTAACCAGAGAAACCATCCAGTAAGGAGATCCTACTGGATCCAACCACCTTTTGTAAAATATGGTCCATTTTGGGTAAAGTGTAATTGTCTTTGACGGAGACTTTGTTCAGATTTCTGAAATCTATACAGAGTCTGATCTCGCCAGTTTTCATCCTGGTCAGAACTAGATTAGAAACCCATTTGGAAAATCTCAAGGGGACTATAATCTTGGCATCATACATATTTTTTATTTGTTTCTCTATCAGGGGAAGCAACTTGGGATTAATTCTCCTAAGTTTCTGTCTGAAAGATTTGTGTTCTTCTTTTATGGGAATCTGACGCTGTATGATACTTTTGTCATAAGATTTTAAGTCCTCATAGCCCCAGGAAAAAACATCTATATATTCCTTAAAATGTTCAATGTATTTTCTTTTTTTCTCTGGTGGCAGGGATTTAGACAGTTTTATCATTTTGGGGTTTTCTTCTGTTCCTATGTTGCAATCTTCAACCTCTTTACCGCGAGCTTCAATTTTTGGTTTTTTGGCCACATCGTTAAAATCAAACAAGTCTTCCAACGGAACTAAACCTCTAGGTAACACATTATTTTTCAACTGCAGGATATCAAAATCTACATCATTTTCATTGATTCTTCAGCATCTATTGTATTTACACTACCATTCTCAAAAACAAATTTATTTACAAATTCGTCACCATTTTCTAAATCTATGTTTGTACATTCGAAATCATTTTTACATTGTAGAAAATCTTCAATTTGATCGTCATTTCCAAATACATGCCAATATTTGATGTTGTCAGGAACGGTGAGTCTGCACTTCACCTCCACTCTGTACTTGTGAGTGGGATGAAAAGGGATTTTACAGGTAGTTGCTGAAGTAGCCATTCCGTCTACGAGTATATTTTGTCCCCTAGGGATCACCTGCAAGTCAATCTCAGTAAAGCATTGAAGAGCATCTAAAACAGCATTCCTATAGGCTCTAAGTCTAGGATGTTTTGCTACATACTCACCTTTGATTTGCTTGATAATAAATTTAGAATCACCCCTTACCATTATATGCTTAGCACCAACTTTCTTCAATAATTTCAAGCCGAGCATTAAATCCTCGTACTCGGCTATGTTGTTAGTACATTGGAAGTTCATTTTATAGGAATGATTATCGGAGTACTTTGATATGTGGTTATGCATCCACACTCCGGCTCTATCTCCTTCTTTACTCATAGCACCATCGAAGTCCATGCTCCAAAAGTCTGCTGGCAATTCCTCATTTTCTTCAATCATGGGGTTTCTTACTTCGACAACTGCTTTATCATCCTTTGGATCAGGTGCATCATCCTCCAGTTGTGCAATTTGTTCTCCAAGATCACCGTCGTTATATAGAATAAAATAATCTAGGTCAAAGTGTGTGGAATATAGTGGGTAATTGTGTCGATTTTCCTGACTAGTGACCATATACTTCATCAGTGTTTCCCTGTAAAGTCTTCTCTGTTGACCGAAAACCGGAATGGTGGCGTAGGACATATCTAGCTGTTGGGTTCCTCTCAATTTAGCTCCCCAAGACCTTGATAGCAACATGCCATACTTGGGGGGAATATCTGCCATGACGATGTCCATCACTAAACTTTTCGTCGGGATTTGAGCCAAGGTGATGCATAAGTCTTTAATCAAGCCTATACATTTGACCTTGCTGGAGTCAAAAGAATGCAAATCTTTGTAGGGTCTGGTGACCTTGAGTCCCAATTTTTCCATCACGACTTTGGGCATTAAGTTGTGAGAGGCCCCCGAATCCAGCATAACATTGTGTAATATCAAATCGTGGATATTTAGGCTGATGTAAAAAGGGGCCACAACGCCATTATCAGTTTTACCGTCAACTTTAGGACCAAACAAGAGGTCAGGTCGATCATCGGCAAGGTTTACTGTGTCAAAGTGGTGTACAGATCCAGCATTCAAGGCTTTGGTACCTATATCAGGTTCGATGCTTAAATATTTTATCTCCTAACCTGTAAGCGTTCTTGTTCATCATCTCGAAGAGGGGAATGGGAATATTCAATTTTGCTAGTTCCCCTTCAAGGCTAAAAGGAGCGGTGGTTTTGCTTAAACTCTGTACTTATGATTTATCGATAGAGACTCTGTGGATAGGTGCACCTATTTGAATGGTTGATGAAACTTCTTTCCGACTTTTTCTCTTAAGAATTTCTGGAGTTTTTTGCGTAAGAGGTTCAACGTCATTCCGCCCAGGGGATTTCTTGGGAAGGTTTTATGAGATTTTCTTGGTTTCAATAGCCTTCTTCGGAGAATTCTCGTTAGTATTCTTACTCATAAAGTTATACTTCCTGTGAAACTCCATTATAGCATTCTCAAAGGCTTGTTGTTCTATTTTCTCAGCTTCCTCATTTACCTCTATTTGTGAAAGGAGAAAGATTGCATGTTCTTCCTGGGTGAGGAAAATAGATTCATGATCGTGATCATGATCACCCATTAGATTTATATGAGTATCATCAAACTCCTCAATTACTTCCTCCCTGTCATCAGCATAGTTTTCTTGGAGAGGTGGTCCAATCTACTAATCAGGTCCCCTTTGTTCCCGTTGATCTCTAAGATCTCTCTATCTAATCTAAGGTGGATTTCTTCTAAAGTTCAGGTTTCTTATTTGAGGGGTAGCTTGGTTCTCCCTAGGTGGGTTATTGTCAGTTATGGTGAGTCTCTCCATCATTTTATCCATATCTCTAGCGAGAGAATCTAATTTGGCATCTAATGAGGAAGTAGAAGGTTCTTCTTTGATGGTGACCCTCTTTGTTGTTCTCTACCTGGCCCTTCTGGCCAAAAGATTTTCTTATACACTGAAGGCACTTCTTTGCATGTCTTCCAGAGTTGTTTTGTTTCTTTCCCTTAATTGATATGACATGTCGGCGTCAAAACCATCAGGGAACTTTATTAACGCCAAACTTTGTGGTGGTTTGATTTCAGTCGGGGTAGCATTGTATAGATTGTTGAAACGAGTGCATTAATCTTGCACTGTCTCTCCTTAGTTCCTTATGATGTTCTCATACTCTGACAGAATCTAGAGAGGATTTTTATTTACCTCCCACCAGTCAAGGAAAGTCTGGTGAAAGCCAGAAATATCAATAATGGTAGCAGCACGTAAAGTTTTGAACCATTTTTTCACTTCTCTAGTTAGACTTTGTGAAAATAATCTCATCTGCACATCATCTTCATCTACTTCCTGTAGGTCAAAGTAATCATTCATTTTGTCAACATGTTCTTGTGCATTCAAGGGACTGGTACTATCAAACTGTGGGAGTCTGGTTTGATAATCTTGGGGCATGTCATGTAAAGGAGAAACCAATACCAATGGAGCATATATTACCACCATGATTGGTGGAGGAGGTTGAACAAAAACCTGTGTGACAGGAGAGGTAATGCCTGAATATATAGAAGACGAAGGGCTTGGAGGAATGGAGTGGCCTGGTTTAGTTTTAGCAGAAACTGTAGCAATAGTTAAAGCAGGAAGTTTGACGGATTGCTGAAGATGGAGTTTGTCTAAGGCTTGACCAAGATTTGTGACTAGGTCTTTGAGCTTATCAGTCTCAGAGTGAAAACATTGATCAACTTCATCTTTAGGAGAAAGCATCTCAAGGGTCCTAGGTTGAAAAACAGTTTGGTCTAAGACTGTTTTACTGAAAAAACTATCGGATTTTGTCCTGAAAAGACTTGTTCGAAAGGTTATTTCAGGCTCAAGGTCTGGAAGAACAACTAACTTTTCTAGGATGGAAAAAGACCTTGGAAGTGGGTTGTTACTCCTCGAAATTTCTGCAGTATTTTTCTTCTTGAGTAGTCTTTCAGGGTTATCTATCACTATTGCAGGTTCTAGGTCAAGATGAGATCTGGTAGAAATTCTTTTGGGAGCCAGAACTGTTGATTTTATTCTTCCTTTGGAGATTTTAACTATTTATATACAAACTTTAACAACCTCTTAACATTATTTCTAGATAAAATTTAGGGTTTGTGTTTCTTCCAGA
>SNQJ01S0030093.1:42369-59543 GCA_010110895.2 Picea sitchensis
ACTTCGACTAAAGAAGATTTTGAGATTATTAAATTCATTGAGGATAGCGCCTCGTTTACTATGTTACTTGGAAAGCCTTGGATTGACAGAGATCAAGTTAGACGAAAGGAAGAAGCATAAGTTTTGGAACAGAAGAAACAAGAATTAAAATATTTTACGACCAATAAGATTGCACAATTGATTGAAGAACAGAAGAACAGATCAAAGCTCCTTGACACTAGAGACCCCAATGTCGAAGCTGAAAGAATGTCAGAAGGCTCGCAGAATACTGAAGCACCTGTCCCAGAGAAAGAAGAATTATTACCCCTGAGAGAATCTCAACAACGCGTAGTGACTATGCTAAAAGAATATAGGAATCGGAACGAAAAAAGACAAACCGAGTTGAAGATTACTAGGAAGAAGGCTAGAAATTTAAGTAAGAAGAGGGAGAAGATTGAAAAGTTACAGGAGATTCCAGATGGAACATCGCTGAAAGAAAACTTGTAGAATGGGAGCTTTGTCGAGATATCAGAACAACGACCTATGGCACTTCGTCGTGGTGAAGCAATATAGTTGTTGGATCAATATACCCGTTTGACATCCGCCCCAAACAGAAATAAAAGCATTAAAGGATTGCCACCAAACCATTGAACCTTTCCATAACGGACAGATCAACATTAATGGAAGCTTCCTACCCGTTGCAAGCAGACTGTTTCTGAATTTCTTATTTAGCTCGTCGCGCCATGCCCGAAGAAAAATTTTTCCAACTGAAAATTCGAAGCCCGTAGAACTAGTGATTGTATACAATGGTCATTGCGATTGGATTATTCATCCTAGTGCAGTATCTGAGGTCATCGTGACCCCGATTATTTTTCCTGAGTGCGTATGTCTGACAAGCTCACCACAGTTGAAGAATCTGTTACATAGGTCCTCCTTGATTTAAGGACTGAGAGAGTCATGTTGGAAAGAGGAATGTCCACCAGAGTCCAAGCATCGTCGACAAGAGGAGTAGTAGCTTCTCCATCCACTGCTCGAGTCGGACCGTCCCGATAGGTCAATGAGAAGCAAACGAAGCATAAGGATGATCTTTCGAATGCTAAACTGATTTTGAGCATTTTTCCTGCTTACCTACCACCTCTGTGTGGTGAAATCAATCGTGAAAGTGTGCCCCAAGAATTCGAGTATGCTATGGTCACTACGTACCTGCCGAAAGGGGTGCGCGTAGTTCGTATCGATCAGGACAAGCTCGCAGTGTTGAAGTTAGCGACTTCAACCTCGGTGACAGGAAATTCTACAGTATGCTCACCCCGCACAAGTATCTAACGAAGACGAAGGAAAAGAACTTGAAGATCGTCCCACAATCTTGGACCCAGAACCTCGCGCAGTCAACATTGTTGAATGCCATGAAGATCTCTCACTTTGGCAGGCACCAGGAGGTGAATGTGTGCGTAAAGTTGCTTCTTTCTTGCTATCATAGAGGCTACTTGTGGTTGAACCATCGTGTCATAGTGGATTTGACCTTGATCAATCAGATCACGGGACTCAGCATGCAAGACCCTGACCCACAAGAGTTTTATCCTGGAAATACCACAGACAAAGCGCTAGCAGCGAAGATCAAAGAAACCTATGGCAATGTCGAGAAGGGCACGCGAGACTACAAGGTAGCCTCTATTCAGAGCAGCGCAGTGTGCCTTTCCTGTCAGTTGATCACAGGCAAGCTAGTTTGTAAGAACTGGCCCACCCAAGTGACTGGATTCGTAGTTGATCTCGCAGGGAAGTGCGCAGAAGGAATTCAAATGAATTGGGCGAAGTACTTGGTGAATCAGCTCGAACAGTATTGTAGGGAAGCACAAGACCAAGGGTATGAGTTCCATTTCAATTGGCTTCTCAAACTAATCGCCTTCATAGCATGGGAGATGCCAGAGGGTGACACTTTCCCAGAGACTGAGCCATTTGAACCTTTGGCTGCGAGGTTCAGCACCCTATGGTACTCGACCGATATGAACAAGCAATGGCAGTCGAATGTCGTCTTCCATGTATACTACAACCAGTTGAAGACCACTATCTAGTCTATGCCTCGCATTACCCCGAACAGGCTCCACAGATTCAGACCCTTAATGAAGTTCAACGTGGATCGTCGCTTCATTTATATAACAGCGTGAGCTGATGAACACAAGCAATAGTTGCAGTCTTATTACAAGTTGACCGAGGAAGACATCAAAAAGATCACCAAGGATTGGTTAGCAAACCTTCTCATTCCAGCGAACCCCACAGATTTGTCTGATATTGATAACCCAGAGACTATACCAGATACACCAGGACCAAGCAAAACGAAGAAGCTTGAAGAGGTTCATGAAGTAGACAGTGCATTTGTAAGGATTGCCTCTATCACACCAGACGAAGGAGGTGATGGCGAAGAGATAGAAGGCACAAAAATTGAACAATAGAAAATCGAAATACCACTGCCTAGGGACGAAGAAGACTCGTCGAAGAAAAGGAAGGTCTCACCTCTGAAATCTTCCTCCCGAAAGAAACCTAGAACCCCTATAACCAAGATGCGAACTACCCTCATGTTGGATGACTTTGATTTCATCGTTGCAGCAGTAAATGATGCTTCAAAGGAGATAGTAGAGAAGCATGAAGCGAAGCAGGAGGAGAAGAAGGAGCAGATGTATAACCATATAGAGATTGAACTCCAAGGAGTGTAGTAGGCACTCCAGTCTAGCCGCGCAGTCCCCACTGCACCTCTGACAGCAGGGACAGTAGAAACAAGAGATGAGCCAGCTCAACTTCACCAGATTGTTGATATGGTTGAAGCTCACCTTCGACAAGCTCAAGAAGACACAGCACAAGCCACCCAGGCTTTGACATGGGTACAGGGAGTACTTGTCGAGTAGCGCAGTGATGCCCAATGAGAAAAACTTGCTCTTCAAGTACAGTGGGACAAAGAGAAAGAAGAGCTACAACAAAGAAAGGAACAGTTACTCACAGAGCAGCTTGAAGTCAAGGAACTAGTCAACAGAACACTCCACTCTGTGACTATTATCAAAGAGCAGGCTGAAGAGAGAGTTCCACAGTAGGTGGCATAGCTTGAAGAAGTTATACAGAAGCTTCAGCAGTGCATTGTCGATCTAAAACTCCGCGTTGTGCCCGAGACCCCTCAGGAGATAAGAGACCAGCGAGAAGCAACTGCTCGCAGTGCAGTTGACCGATTGAAAGCTCTTGCCTTGGAGTGCAAGTAGCTCAGTAACCAGAGCCCAAACTTATGAGAACCTTATAGAGAATCCGGATTTATAGGCATTGGATTTGTAGATTCACGAAGCAAAGCAGCATGTGGATACATTACAGGTGCAGCTGAAGGCCCTGTCTGCAGTGGATAGAATGAAAAGATCTCATGAACAATGCATAGCTCAGCAGCAGATACATATGATCCAAAGAAAAGTGATGAAAGTCACTCAGTGAATCCAACCGGTGCAAGACAAGGCATGCATGTTATTTTCTGAGATCGAAAGCCAGGGAGTAGATCTTGAGCAAGTTGTCATCACTGTAGAACAACGCTTGGAAGGACCAATAAACGACACAGTGATCCTGGAATTCACCCAACAGGAGGCCAAAGCAAAACAGCAGGTCGAAGTAGCTCGAGCCAAGCTCGAGGCTTTCGAAGAAGAATTGTGTAGACCAGAGTGACTCGGGATGAGTCAGAGGTGAGTGTTGGGGGCATGTTGGCCCTTCACCAAATTTTGGGATAACCTTGGTCATTTTGACCTATTTTGGGACTTCGATAGCTAGTCGAAGAAGGAGTGCCAAGCGAAGCAGAGATCATGGGATCTCGTTCCACTTTTGGGCCCCTTTTAGGGTTTTGGGTTAATGTAATGGGAAAGGGATGTCGGCATGTGGGCTTACCCACGCTTAGGCCCACTTTTGTAATGTATAAATAGATACTTAGGCAATGTAAGGATGGTCGATGGCTTAGTGCTAGTAGTTATATCTATGTGATCGGATGTGGATTGTAAATGCTCTGTGCATGATTGTAAGATTCTTGCATAGCTAAGTGCAAGTTGTTGTAAGAGGTTGTAGAAGGCTTTGTGTTGAAGTGCAAGGAAGAAGGATCTAGCGAGCTGCGCAGATCGTTTGTCCTGTGCAAAGTAAGGGTTTTGAGTGGCTTTGTGTTGTAATCGATTGAAGACACTAATAAAGAAGAAGAGTTGGTGGACATAGCCCCAGGGTGGGGGTGAACCACATAAATCTATGTATGATGCTTTGTGTTTTGGCTTGATGTGTTTATTTCTTCTTCTGCTAATTTCCTTGATATATTTAGATAGATCTATTAATGCTTTGTGCTTCCTAGATGTATGTCAATAGTGGGATCTGACATGTATGAGAATGCTTAGTGCTAAACTACTAGACCTGATATGTTTTACTATGGCTAAGTGTTGAAATACCTTTGAACATTGCGATGCTCTGTGCTATCTGCGAAGCATAATAAGAGTTGAACATTAATGACTGACCAATGCTAAGTGCTTTGTACACGATATAATCACAAAGTTGTTTCCCAGCTAAGGTTGCAGACACTTGATTCTTGCAACCACCCCTGCCTCTACCTCGGGTGAGACTTCATCTGCTTCGCAGGTGTTGCTGAAAGGGCCAATAGTTAGGGCTTTGTTGGTGCGTTTCTTTAGCATTGAACCCCGGGTCTGCCCCTATGCCAAAAACAAGTGTCCCTTTAGGAGTGTCCTAACACCGATACCTAGGGAAATTTGAGTTAGATTTGTGAGTCGTTGATCTGGGGAGTTCGTTGAGAACCTCTACCAATCGTCTGATCAACTAGTGGAAGGATTAGCGTATAGCACTTCGGCGAATTTCTACTCTAGAATAAAGGGAGTGTTAAACATGTGGAACCCCCAAACATCGAACTCGTGAAGTGACAAAAACTATAGATCCAAGGATGCTTCAGGATCTTCCATGACCATTGGATATACGTCATGGTCAATCCGACATTGACCACTTTGGGAGAACAAGAGTTTTAAATAGGAGAAACCCCTAAACGTTGAAGTCGCAAAGCGACCAAGACCATCGATCTGAGGATGCGTCAGGATCCCTCCTGATCGTTGGATCTAGACTGTGGTCAGTCCAACGCTAACAACTATGGGATTAAAAAGGAAACTAGACAGCCAAGCTCACGAATGCCTAAGTCGCGAAGCGACGGAGGCCATAGATCTATGGATCTGCGTGGGCCTATCTCGACCATGGGATAAAAGGGGTATTGGGGGTTGTTGGCAGGAGTTCAGGATTCAGAGCTCCAGGATATTTCGCAGGAAGGAGAAGCTAGAGACTCTCTAAGGTTGTCAGCCCAGAGTGACATGGCACATTGATGTCACCTAGGGTGACGTGGACCCATGTTCGGCATGTCATGTGTCACCTTGATTCGTGCCTTTTACATACCTTATATGACAATTGGAACGTGACACATGTCACCCATTATAGGGGTCATGTGTCATCTTTTTCCTATGTCGTGTACTAACACCCTAGTACATGCTCGCTTGGCCTGATAGCTAGTGGAATACCTTGAGGCACTAGGAGTCTGGGACTTCGGGAAACTTGGGAAGCTGGGACGTTGGAGATTGTTGGTGGAAGACCCAGACCTAAATGTCCCTGCCTCTTTGTTTAATGTGCAACCACGTGTAAGTGTGGACCCTTCGGGAGTCCAGGTTTCGGAACTCCGGATGGTTTGGGTGTGGTATATTGGATGAGTTGAAAGGGGTGAAGGTCGGAGCCACGTGGCAAGATTCAGGGGTTTTCGGACTCCAGAAGATATGTGAATAGATAAAAGGGAATTCAACGTCGAAGCGTCGAACGTCGAAATCCCTTAAGCCTATGTGTTAAACAAGGGTGAATCTCAATCGTTGGATTTAACGGTGGATGGATTTCCGCCATAGATGGAGAAGTGTTAGGGAACTCTGGGACTTCAGGGAACAATCCCTGTAACCGCCCCTCCAACGGCCATGTCATCGCTAAAGGATGACAACCTTGGTCGAATTTGTGCTCGGTGGGATGGTACGAATGAGGAGAACCCATGTGGGTGCCACAAGGCCCTTGGCTAATGGCGCCTAAAGAGCTTTGGGAGGGTGTAACTTCCAATCCAGAGCTTGGATTCGAGCATGGTAACAGTTGTTGAAAATCTCTTGACAAGCAAAATAGGATGGAGATATTGGGAAGAGGATTCAAGATGATTAATAAAAGTGAAATTTCGATGCCCCATCCCTTAAAAAGGTACTTAGGGTTCGGGTGTGTTACAGTCAAGAACATGAATCTAGACAAAGCTCCTAGGTAGGATGACTTCTCAACCCACTTTTATCAAAAATGTTGGTTCATCATCAAAAATGATCTACTTAGAATGGTTCAGTATGTTTGGAAGTCAACGAATATTGGAGGTAACACCAACTCCATCATTTTGTCTCTCATTCCTAAAGACCATAATCCCTCCTCCTTCTCCAGATTCTACCTCATTTCCCTTTGTAACGTTTCATATAAAATCATCTCAAAAATCATAGCCAATAGACTCAAACCCCTCCTCTTCGCTCTTATCTCCCCCAATCAAGGTGGTTTTGTAGAAAAAAGACAAATGATAGACAACATTCTCCTGGTACAAGAAGTAATCCATTCCAAATAGTTGAGGAGGGAACAGGGAATGGCCATCAAGATAGATATGGCTAATTCCTTTGATAGAGTCAGGCATGGCTTCCTCATGGAGGTTCTCACTAGATTTGGCTTCAATGAATTTTTCCTCTCTTGGGTTGTTGCCTGCACACATTTCCCTTGGATGGCCCCTCTTATGAATGGCATGCCAATGTCTTTCTTCAAAATCACAAGAGGTTTAAGGCAAGGTTTCCCTCTCTCTCTCCCATTTTATATATCCTTATGGTAGAAGTACTCAGTAGAAGGCTAGACAAAGAAATAAGACAAAAAATGATTACAGGCATAAAAATAGTTCAATGGGTCAAGAGAATCAACAATTCTTAATTTTTGGATGATAATATCCTTTTGGGGGGTGCCTCCTCAATTATAGCAAGAAGATTTTAAAAGATCATGGATGATTACACATTAGCGCCAGGAGGTCTTATTAATGAAGGAAAAATCCAAATTTATGCATGGAACACTCAATCCAGCACATTGATGTCAAGGAAAACACTTTAAAATCCCCCTTTGTGGAGAATTGGCAATCTTTCAAATATCTAGGCATTCTGATTTTCCTTAAAACCCTTCCTTCTACTTCTTGGAACCAAATTTTGGACAAAATAAAAGCCAAATTCCACCAGTGGGGCTCTTTCTGGCTAAACCTAGCAGGAAGAGTTGTACTCATAAAATATGCCTTATCATCTCTCGCGATCTTCCAATTCTCAGCTATGTTAGCCCCATGCCGAATAAAATATGCAATAGCTCAGGAAATTTGGGGATTTCTTTGGCAGGGGGGACGAACCAACTCCAAAAGGTTTCATTTAGTCAATTGGAACATAGTCAGGGATGCTAAAGAATGTGGAGGCATGGGAATTAAAGATCTTTCCATCTCCAACATAGCTCTAGCCCCTGGGTGCTAAAATTCTTTGGAGATTGGTCATATGCAAAAATGATTGGTGGAAGAAAGTAATCGTCCTCAAATACTTCATGGGACAAAGGTTCATATGTTTAGAATCGGACCGCCAGGATCTCGGAGGTTCTCAAATCTGGAAGCTCTCAAAAGTCTCTATTCCACTCATCAAAAATTATCTCACTTGGGTAGTTGGTAACGACAAGAACATTCTTCTTTAGTCTAACAGTATAATGGGGTTACCTCCTCTCAGTTAGGATTGCAATGTTCCTCCCCTGCTCTCATGTCTTCAATATTAGGGGAAGTCTTCCCTGCATGACATATCATTGTGGAATAGATCATCAGGGAACTGGTTGGGATGGGATTTGGGTTCTCCACCTCCCTCGTTACAAGGTCTCTCTCGTATTCTCATCTCTTGGCTCAAAGGTTGCACTCTGATTTCTTTGAAAGTCAAAGACTCCAGAGGTTTGGGACCGCAAGAGTACTCTATCAAGAATGGCTTTAACTCTTTGCTTGCTCAATCTCAGTGCCCTCCTTCCTCTCCCTACTAGATCAAATTTGGAACAAGGATGGCCTCCCTAAAATCAACATTTTCTACTAGACTCTTTCCCATGGTAAAATATTAACTGGGGAAAATATTTCTAAAAGAGGCTTCCACGGCCCTTTCAGGTGCATCCTCTCTAAAAACTAGCTTGAATCAATTGTTCACCTTTCTATAGAACGTCCCTTCTCTCGAACTGTGTGGCAGGAAGCTCTCCAAGATATTTATACTAGGGTCATCTAGCCCTCCTCTGTTTCAAAGTTATTCAACAGGTGGCACTCTTGATGCATAGGATCCTTTCATCAAAAGTCCCTCTTCAAGAGATTATGGACGAATCTACCTAAATACATCTATTGGAAAATTTGGCTCGCCCGAACTAAAGAAATATTCTCCCAAGAGAAAAAAAACTCCTCCCTCGATTGCAAATAAAGCCATCAATCTTTTTTTATAACACTTCAATCAACAAAATCATGTTTCCAACTCCCTATAGTTCCTAGACACTAGAGAAAATAATTGGGTCAATAATATTTCTCTTCAATACACTTAATTGTCCCTCTCCTTGAAATATCCTTATTGGTAGTTGCACCTATCTCCCACGGGATTCCTAAAATGGAAAAACTCTGGAAACATCTATATTCTCAATTTTGATGGAGCATGCAAAGGAAACCCCAGGGTGGCAAGTGCATGAGGGGTGTTGTTTAACACTAGAGGGAAATTGGAATTCATTTTTGCTTGGAGCATAAGTCATTCCTCTAACAATCAAGCAAAACTTACACACTTCTTTAGGGTCTAATCTTGGCCAAAGACAGAGGCATATGCAATCTCATTGTAAAAGGGGATTCTAAACTCATCATATCTTATGCAAGGAACAATTCTCTTCCAAAGAATCTTCATCTTCGATACATCATAACCAAAATACAATCTGAAATCAAGACCCTCGTGACCATTGAATTCTTTCATGTCTTCAGAGAGAATAATCAAGAAGTTGATAGCTAGGCCAATCACGCCATTTGACAGCCTGAGGGAACTCTTATCATAAATGGACTTCATCATAGCTCAGTGATTCCATGATCAGCAGTATGCTCATCTCATTTACTACCAGGAAAGGAAATCAAAATATCTTTGCTCCTAAAAAGGGCATTTTATCCATTACAAAAATCAAGAAAAAGTGGGAAAAGTTTTATGAGGGGTCCTCTCCCCTCTCTCGAGCCCCCATTTCATATGGGATTTTGTTTCACCATTTCAAGTCACCGGGGGTTTTCATTTCATCATCAAATGGGATATAACGTGCTCTATACTCATCTCGTCACAATTATGGTTTGGCTTATTCGAGAAATTCAACCCTTGAGTTACAAATTCAATATAACATGCTCTATACTCATCTTGTCACAGCTATGGAGGAATCAACAACTCAAAGAAAACAATCTGTCAACTACAGGATGAATGTAATGCACTTAGGCTCCAAATGGAAGATTTTTGGGACCGTTCATAGCAAGATGCAAGCTCCAAGAATTCAGAGGAGGCTTCTTCACCGCCAACATCTCTTGTCCAGTTCGATCTAAATGAACCAGCCTAGGGGAATGAATGATGGTACCTTTAGTCTAGTAGCAATCAATGTTTGTTAAATGTATAATTTTTGTATAAGGATATTGGGCATATTTGAGTGTATCATGGACAGTATGAAATTATGTATATAGGGAAGAATTTAAAGACTTTGACAGTCTCTTTAGTGTCCCTCTTACAGGGAATTTTGATGAGTAGAAACAACTCTTGAATTATTGTATCTTTTTGCATGCCTCAATGATCCCTTTTTATAATAAAATTCTTCCCCTCTTCTGGTTAACATATATATATGATCATGAAAAAAAATTGAATTGTTTTCTCTTTCCATAGTTTACAAAGGTCTGGCATATCCTTAAAAGGGAATCCAAGAAGGGACCAACTTTTAAACTTCCCATGCTCTCTACTAAATCAACAATTACCTCTTGATTCATGTGCCATTGATTAGATGTAATCTCTATATCTTTTGCATTGACTTCATCCACATGATAATTCTGGGAATTCATACATGGCTATCATCTACAACTTTTATAAGAATGCAAATATAGAATGTCAAACAACTATACTAACAACTTCTCTTCCTCTAGAACCTTTCAATGTCTATCATTTTTCTTCCTAAACTAGATCTCTGATAAATATAATATGCCTCTAAAAAAAATTGTTGTTCAATATCTTTGTGGTTGGGTTTTCTTATATATTCGCAATTCTAACTAATTCCAATTCTTTTTTACTATTTAGGACTTCTTTTTCCTTATTTTGAATCCTTCTATATTTAGAATGACAAAATTCGAATTCTAAGCTCTCTACCAAAAATATCATAATTCCAAATTATGTCTTCTTTATTTAGACTTATAGGATTCCTAATTATGCTTTCTCTTTTGAAATTACAAAACTCCAAATTCTACTTGTTCTGTGGGGAATTATGGAATTCTAATTTTTCTCTTCTTTATTTGGAATTATGAAATTTTGAATTTTATCTTCTTTATTATGAAATTGAATTCATAATTTTGTCTTTTTTGTTTGGAATTATGGAACTGTGAATTTTGTCTTCTTTATTTGGAATTATGGAATTCTAAATTCTTTTATATGAGTAATAATTTCATGAATGTATTTCTATTATTACTAAAAATATATATAAATATCATGCATATAAAGGATACTTTGTCTTAGAATAGTGAATCTCGATTAATACTAATACCAAGATGAAGCCATGATCACTCCAAGACTTCTCAACTAGTACCAAGGGTGAGGTCATGATCACTCCAACCCTTGTACCCATATTTGCATGGAAGGGGAACTAATGCAACATAGGTGAGACCTTGTTAACTCCATCCCATTTTCCATTAGTGAGTGACTCATGGTCACTAAGGAATGAGGACCCCACATCCTTATTGTGTGCCTCTCAATTAAACCTCATGAGCTATTGAATTTATGGCCTACCCTCATGGCAACATGAAACCTCCGAAGTGAACACACCTCTTCTCCAACTCTAGTACATGAAGATAATTGCTCGTAGGTAGGAATGATATTCCCCCTCTCCCAATAGTAGACATGTCATAGAAACATGTAACCTCCGAAGTGAGCACACCTCTTCTCCAACCCTAGTACATGAAGATAATTGCTCGTAGGTAGGAATGGTATTCCCCCTCTACCAATAGTAGACATGTCGCACCTCCTTTATACAACCTTTTTCCATATGTAAGCTTAATTGGCAACATTTGCCCCTCTCCCTACACACCTCTAGAAACACACATCAAATAGCATTGTCCAATAACTAATATAAACCATAATTACATAACATCTAGACTAAGACAACCAGTCTCCTGATTACATCTTGGGTTTGAGTATCGTAACTGACTCTCAAAACCCATATATGTGTAATTGTTCTCTGTCACACTTAGCAATTCATCAATAGAATATATCAACTCAATTACACATATCATATGTATCCATCATCAAATAAAAATTTATATATATATATATATATATATATATATATATTCAACTATATTATAATATCTAGCATCAAAAGCTCAGTATGTTCATGATTCATACTTATGTATCACATCTTCTAAAAATAAATGATTATATCATAAAAAAATGTTAAGCATAAATCTAATAGAAAATGTATCCATCAAAAATGCCATCAAACATTTGAAGTATCTAACAAATTATAATATTGAATAATACAATCTATTATAATATTAGATAATAATAAATCTATTCAAAGGTGAGCATTAGATCATCTTTAAAGAAACAAATATTTTTTATTTATTTCTTATGATAGTATATGTATGGTTTTCAATAACCACCTATATGCTTTGTTTAGTTTAGAACTTTACTCGTCCCCTTTATAATTAATTAGGGAATGCTTACTCTTTCATTGATATGCCCAATTATTCTATTAATTATAAATGGCACAAGGAGTTAGGAGTTAGTTTCTATGTAAGAAACCAATGTGTCTTCATACGCCCAATAACCACCTATATGCTTTGTTTAGTTTAGAACTTTACTCGTCCCCTTTATAATTAATTAGGGAATGCTTACTCTTTCATTGATATGCCAAACAAATATTTTTTATTTATTTCTTATATTTATATGTATGGTTTTCAATAACCACCTATATGCTTTGTTTAGTTTAGAACTTTACTCGTCCCCTTTATAATTAATTAGGGAATGCTTACTCTTTCATTGATATGCCCAATTATTCTATTAATTATAAATGGCACAAGGAGTTAGGAGTTAGTTTCTATGTAAGAAACCAATGTGTCTTCATACGCCCACTAAGATACAAGCAACAACCCCTCCATTTTCATGTTTATTATAAGCACAACTTAGCTTTTCTATTTTTGTACAAGAAGATATATATTGTCAACAAAGTGACATGGGTTGGTTCATAGACATCCAAATGAATCAAATCAAAAATCCCTCTTGATTTATGTTCATTGTTTTGGAAGGCAATTTTGGCATGCTTTCAAAGTGCACCTCCCTTGCACACTTGTCTCTTCTCCACCTTGAAGGAAGATAATTCAATCACTGTGTTCTTCAAAAGAGGTAAGGAACCATAATGCAGGTGACCAAATCTTTCATGTTAAGTTCGTATAGTTTGTCCTTATTGGTCAACAAATCTCTTTACTTCACTAGATCTATTAGCAATCTATCAAGGCCACCCTCCCTAACTTTTTTGGCCAACATTCAACCAAGATCAAGGTTCTAACTTTTAATGATCACTTCATGGTCATCAAACTCAACCCTACACTTCATAATAGTTAGACAAGAATCTGAAAGAAGATTTTTAGTCATACTAGGAACATATTATACCTCATGTAGATCCAATTTTTTTCCAGCTGACATGCAAAATGACATAGACCCCAACCCAACCACTAGGTAACTACCAGCATCATCAAGCTTTGCATGCATGCCAATCTCTTGTTCCTCCAACTTGAAGAAGGTTTATATATCCAAAATCATGTGTCTTCAGGCTCCACTATTAGCATACCACCCAACCACTGAAACTATTTTAGTGGAAATATATGACACCATGGAAAAGGTCATATCAAGCCTAACAATTAGTTCATCCAATCCTAAAGCTTCAACGCTTTCTAAACACTATTTATGTTGTTACTTACCCTTCCCCTTCTTCTTAGGACACTAAGAAGCATAATGGTCATGCTTATTCTTGCAAAGGCAACGTTCGATACGGCTCAAATCCTTTTTTTGTTGGTCAAAAGACCCCAATGTTATTTCTTCTTCTAACCCTTACTACATCCTTTCTTTCCTCCCTTCCTTGACTTCTCGATAAGGGCTAGGTTTGGAACATGATAACTAGTTGAGACATGTTGTAATCTCATCTCCTCCCCAATGAAAGCATCCCACCACTATTTGAAGTCGGGTAACTTCTCCCGACCACAGATACTCTGGACAAAGTTGTATCATGATGGACTAAAGAAATTTAGAGAAATCCGAACTAGCTCATTATCCTAGACTATGTCCACAACTACTCCAATCTGATCTCTTAGCTCTACAGTCTTCATGAGATAGTTTGTCATTGTATCTATCTTCCTTTGCAAGTAGCGTTGAATTTATTCTTTAAGAGCATCTCCCTGGATATGTTCACAATCTAGTACAAGGTTCCCAAGGCATCATACATCTCTTTAGCAATCTTCTTCTTGATGATATGAGGTATCAAGTGATCCTTCATCGAATCCAATAGGGTTTGCTTCGCTACTAGTGCCTTCTTGCTATGTTCTACCGAATCTTTGCAATTTGTAGGCAACACGACCACCTTCTCCACAAGGTACCACAAATCTAGCATTTCAAGGAGGTTTTGCAATCTCAACTTCCATGGCACAAGTTGGAGGCTCCCTCCAACAAGTGATTCTCTCACATGCTGGGAGTTGTCATTGTTGAAACTTCTTTAACCAAGCTACACTTTGCAATCATTGGATCAACAAGGGCTTCTCACCCCACAACCCTTCTCAAAGCCACATGTCGATCACTAGCATAATTTTGCTTTGATCATTGAAGCCTGCACATACTGCCCACTAAAATTCTCTAACAACTCTATACCTAGACAACTTGCCTCTCCATTTAAAAAATTTCAAAAATTGGGCTCTCATACCATGTTAGATTGTCTTAAACAATAGTAAGAATTCTTTGCACTGTAAGAATTCCTAACCTACTAGATAGTTGAACCTTAAAAGCCACTCAAATTGGTTGTTCTAATAATGCTAAAATGTTCTAACATATATCGTCGAAAATATATAATTAAAACTCACCAGGTCCATCTTAAATCATATCACTATTATTAAGTAGAAAGGCATAATTACAACATACTTGCTAAATCATTGTTAAAAGAAAAACATAAACTCAATGGATGGACAATCAAAACCTATTGATTTCTCATTAATTTTGAATTGAAATATGTTATAGGAAAAATGCAAAAAGATAATTCATTGTTTGTTGAATTGAATCAATAGACCTATACCCCTACTTCTCCTTTCTAGACTAAGAAGAAGAGTAGGTACATTGAATCTAGAAACATGCACAATAACACCTCAATTGGAGATTATTCAAGGCATGGAAACTTGCATCCTCCTAGATATCTACGCCTTATATGCATGCATGGGCCTAACTAAACTTAGACTTAAGCTACAATTAGAACACTGCTAAATAAATTGAAACTAACACATGCAACTACATGTACCCTCTTTTCCTTAACTTAGAAATGACATGCAATCTCCTAGAACTAGAATCCAAAGATAGCCTTATCCATGTACCCTCTTTTCCTTAACTTAGAAATGACATGCAATCTCCTAGAACTAGAATCCAAAGATAGCCTTATCCATGTACCCTCTTTTCCTTAACTTAGAGATGACATGCAATCTCCTAAAACTAGAATCCAAAGATAGCCTTATCCTATCCTAACTATAGAATCCAAAGATAGCCTTATCCTATCCTAACTATAGCTTACATGCACCTTCAATGATGGAAGCCTAGATATAGTGATACGCCCTCTAGCCTTTTTTAATGTTGCATCCTCCTCTACAAACCACCATACAAAATGGAAATCAGTGTTGTATGGATTTTCTTTGTGTGATGATATTGTAACAACAAAACACCCAAATCAGCCACACATATACACAGCACCATAGAAGACTATCCAAGGTACACTCTCTAACATCTTGCAATAGTGAAAGCAAAGTTGAAGAGGTGTTCTCTTTGGCCACCTAAACAATTCAATTAGTAATGGAGGACAAAACCATGCATATAGCCCAAACCCAGCCTACTACACCTCCAAAATTCCATGAGACTCGAGTATACTTGCAACACCTCAAAGACTAGAAAGTTGAGGTCCAATTGTCAATTGTTAACCTAAAGGCAAAGTTGAGGTCCAATTGTCAAGTCTTAACCTAAAGGCAAAGACAATAAAGTTGGAGGCAATAACAAATATAAAGTTGGAGGCAATAGCAAATGTTTTGGAAGAACTAGTGGTTTGTTTGTCAACTTTTGTGACTTGTCTTGCAGATCTCTTGTCAACTTTTGTGACTTGTCTTGCAGATCTCTTGGTTCTCTCTCCCTGCCCACCTCTAATCTCTTGGTTCTCTCTCCCTGCCCACCTCTAAGACCTCTAGAAGACATCAAAGAAAATGCATGTTTAACAATTTCTATGGAATAGTCAGCGCGTGAGATGAGTTTAAAATGTAATTAGAGTTTTTTTAGCTTGCTACTTATACGACAATAATATAGCAATAGTTGGTGGAAGCATAAGATAGTGAACAAACTTTAAGTCCCCGCGACCTTTCAAAGTTTATTATCAATGTGTAAACTTCGTGAGATGAGTTTAAAATGTAATTAGAGTTTTTTTTAGCTTGCTACTTATACGACAATATAGCAATAGTTGGTGGAAGCATAAGATAGTGAACAAACTTTAAGTCCCCGTGACCTTTCAAAGTTTATTATCAATGTGTAAACTTCCATAGTCTATCTAAATTTTGATGGAATAGGATTGACCAATACTTTTTAATTAAATTAAATTAAAAGTTTCAATTAAAAATATATATACATCTAACATATTAGACCAGATCACCAGGTAACACCATCTATTATCCAAACCTTTCACCTTCAATATAGTTTTGCTCCCATTCATTCAAGTTCACTGGTTGCATTATTCTAAATTTAGAGAATGCTTATATCTATTATCCAAAGCCGTCTCCTATTCATTTAAGTTCACTTGGTTGCATTGATCCTAATCCATTTTATTTGAGATAAGTTTGAGTTTTTAGAAAAGATGTAGCGAAAGCCAACATACTGGTTCCATTTACATCTGTAGGAAAGGGAACCTTTTGAAAGGAGATCATTCTTTGAAGTACATTTTTATTGACTAGTAATGAATTACAAGATGCATTTTAAAACCTAAAACTATATGATATATATATATGGTAATAATAAATAAAAGTTTTAACAAGCCTTGGTGTGGTCAATGTTTATACATTTTATGCTTACTTGCATGTTTTGCAATGTATATCTTTTAACATTACTATCGTAAACATGAAAAACTGTGAAAGTCATAGTGGTGATCTGCTCTAGAAACACAACCTTTATTATTACAAATATTAAACTTTTATATAGTACTACATATCTAAAATAAAATTGCCAGCTTCCAAACAGGCAAACTTGCTTCTCTAACATGATGGCACATTTTTAACTATTAGCATTTCTGATTGTTTAATGTAGGAAAACTTTCTAAGTACATACTTCTAATCTCCTGTGGGGCTCGAACTCCTAGACTATGTTCTTCTTTACCATGTATCTATAGGCTGCAGCCTTCTTCTTGCTTGATGAGGAGTTATCTATTATCAGAACTACCTTCCCTGCCTCTGATGCCTTGAAGGAATTGCAAATTGGCTCATCAGATGAAGACAACTTTCTGTTCTTGTCAATTAGAGTTGCATAGCTTTTCTGTGCACTTGGAACAAACTCAGCCCAATAGGTAACATCCCACCCACC
>SNQJ01S0030093.1:59553-74319 GCA_010110895.2 Picea sitchensis
TTCAGATGAAAGAAACCCTGAATGAACACTGACATGTCAGATTATCAGAGATATTTAAAGAAAAAGAATGCATCGAAGTAAGGATAGGGGACTTCGACATTGATTGTGTTCTAGATGAGGAAACACAAATGAATATCATGACAAAGAGAACATGGGAAGCTATAGGGAAGCTTGCCATTATCCCTTCACTAGGAGGAATATGACTCTTTAGAGGAAAATTGGTAAACCTATGTGGAAGACTCACTCAGATTTCTACGAATGCTAATGGTACTTCGACTAAAGAAGATTTTGAGATTATTAAATTCATTGAGGATAGCGCCTCGTTTACTATGTTACTTGGAAAGCCTTGGATTGACAGAGATCAAGTTAGACGAAAGGAAGAAGCATAAGTTTTGGAACAGAAGAGACAAGAATTAAAAGATTTTACGACCAAGAAGATTGCACAGTTGATTGAAGAACAGAAGAATAGATCAAAGCTCCTTGACACTAGAGACCCCAATGTCGAAGCTGAAAGAATGTCAGAAGGCTCGCAGAAGACTGAAGCACCTGTCCCAGAGAAAGAAGAATTATTACCCCTGAGAGAATCTCAACAACGCGCAGTGACTATGCTAAAAGAAGATAGGAATCGGAACGAAAAAAGACAAACTGAGTTGAAGATTACTAGGAAGAAGGCTACAAATTTAAGTAAGAAGAGGGAGAAGATTGAAAAGTTACCAGAGATTCCAGATGGAACATCGCTGAAAGAAAACTTGTAGAATGGGAGCTTCGTCGGGATATCAGAACAGCGACCTATGGCACTTCGTCATGGTGAAGCAATATAGTTTTTGGATCGATATACCCGTTTGAAATCCACCCCAAACAGAAATAAAAGCATTAAAGGATCGCCACCAGACCATTGAACCTTGCCATAACAGATAGATCAACGTTAATGGAAGCTTCCTACCCGTTGCAAGCAGATTGTTTCTGAATTTCTTATTTAGCTCGTCGCGCCATGCCCGAAGAACACTTTTGCCAACTGAGAATTCGAAGCCCACAGAACTAGTGATTGTATACAGTGGTCATTGCAATCTGATTATTCATCCTAGTGCAGTATCTGAGGTCATCGTGACCCCGATTATTTTTCCTGAATGCGTATGTCTAACAAGCTCACCACAGTTGAAGAATCTGTCACAGAGGTCCTCCTTGATTTAAGGATTGAGAGAGTCATGTCAGAAAGAGGAATGTCCACCGAAGTCCAAGCATCGTCGACAAGAGGAGTAGTAGCTTCTCCATCCACTGCTCAAGCCGGACCATCCCGATAGGTCAATGAGAAGCGAACGAAGCATAAGGATGATCTTGTGAATGCTAAACTGATTTTGAGCATTTTTCCTGCTTACCTACCACCTCTGTGTGGTGAAATCAATCGTGAAAGTGTGCCCCAAGAATTCGAGTATGCTATGGTCACTACGTACCTGCCGAAAGGGGTGCACGCAGTTCGTATCGATCAGGACAAGCTCGCAGTGTTGAATTTTAGCGACTTCAACCTCGGTGACAGGAAATTCTACAGTATGATCACCCCGCACAAGTATCTAACGAAGACGAAGGGAAAGAACTCGAAGATCATCCCACAATATTGGACCCATAACCTCGCGCAGTCAACATTGTTGAATGCCATGAAGATCTCGCACTTTGGCAGGCACCAGGAGGTGAATGCGTGCGTAAAGTTGCTTCTATATTGCTATCATAGAGGCTACTTGTGGTTGAATCATCGTGTCATAGTGGATTTGACCTTGATCAATCAGATCATAGGACTCAGCATGCAAGGCCCTGACCCACAAGATTTTTATCCTGGAAAGACCACAGACAAAGCGCTAGCAGCGAAGATCAAAGAAACCTATGGCGATGTCGAGAAGGGCACGCGAGGCTACAAGGTAGCCTCTATTCAGAGCAGCGCAGTGCACCTTTCCTATCAGTTGATCACAGGAAAGCTAGTTTGTAAGAACTGGCCCACCCAAGTGACTGGATTCGTAGTTGATCTCGCAGGGAAGTGCGCAGAAGGAATTCAAATGAATTGGGCGAAGTACTTGGTGAATCATCTAGAACAGGATTGTAGGGAAGCGCAAGACCAAGGGTATGAGTTCCATTTCAGTTGGCTTCTCAAACTGATCGCCTTCATAGCATGGGAGATGCCAGAGGGTGCCACTTTCCCAGAGACTGAGCCATCTGAACCTTTGGTTGCGAGGTTCAGTACCCTATGGTACTCGACTGATATGAACAAGTAATGGTAGTTGAATGTCGTCTTCCATGTATACTACAACCAGTTGAAGACCACCATCTAGTCTATGCCTCGCATTACCCCGAACAGGCTCCACAGATTCAGACCCATAATGAAGTTCAACGTGGATCGTCGCTTCATTTATATAACAGCGTGAGCTGATGAACACAAGCAATAGTTGCAGTCTTATTACAATTTGACCGAGGAAGACATCAAAAAGATCACCAAGGATTGGTCAGCAGACTTTCTCATTCCAGCGAACCCCGCAGAGTTGTCTGATATTGATAGCCCAGAGAATGTACCAGATACACCGGGACCAAGCAAAACGAAGAAGCTTGAAGAGGTTCATGAAGTAGACAGTGCATTTGTAAGGATTGCCTCTATCACACCAGACGAAGGAGGTGATGGCGAAGAGATAGAAGGCACAGAAATTGAACAACAGAAAAGAGAAATACCACTGCCTAGGGATGAAGAAGACTTGTCGAAGAAAAGGAAGGTCTCACCTATGAAATCTTCCTCCCGAAAGAAACCTAGAACCGCTATAACCAAGATGCGAACTACCCTCATGTTGGATGACTTTGATTTCATCGTTGCAGCAGTAAATGATGCTTCAAAGGAGATAGTAGAGAAGCATGAAGCGAAGCAGGAGGAGAAGAAGGAGCAGATGTATAACCGTATAGAGATTGAAATCCAAGGAGTGCAGCAGGCACTCCAGTCTAGCCGTGCAGTCCCCACTGCGCCTCTGACAGCAGGGACAGTAGAAACAGGAGATGAGCCAGCTCAACTTCACCAGATTGTTGATATGGTTGAAGCTCACCTTCGACAAGCTCAAGAAGACACAGCACAAGCCACCCAGGCTTTGACACGGGTACAGGGAGTACTTGTCGAGTAGCGTAGTGCTTCCCAATGAGAAAAACTTTCTCTTCAAGTACAGTGGGACAAAGAGAAAGAAGAGCTACAACAAAGCAAGGAACAGTTACTCGCAGAGCAGCTTGAAGTCAAGGAGCTAGTCAATAGAGCACTCCACTTTGTGACTATTATCAAAGTACAAGCTGAAGAGAGAGTTCCAAAGTAGGTGGCACAGCTTGAAGAAGTTATACAGAAGATTCAGCAGCACATTGTCGATCTAGAACTCCGCGTTGTGCCCGAGACCCCTCAGGAGATAAGAGACCAGCAAGAACAAACTGCTCGCAGTGCAGTTGACCGATTGAAAGCTCTTTCCTTGGAGTGCAAGTAGATCAGTAACCAGAGCCCAGACTTATGAGAACCTTATAGAGAATCCGGAGTTACAGGCGTTGGAGTCGTAGATTCAGGAAGCAAAGCAGCATGTGGATACATTACAGGTGCAGCTGAAGGCCCTGTCTGCAGTGGATAGAATGAAAAGATCTCATGAACAACGCATAGCTCAACAACAGATACATATGATCCAAAGAAAAGTGATGGAAGTCACTCAGTGAATCCAACCAGTGCAAGACAAGGCATGCATGTTATTTTCCGAGATCGAAAGCCAGGGAGTAGATCTTGAGCAAGTCGTCATCACTGTAGAACAACGCTTGGAAGGACCAGTAAATGACACAGTGATCCTAGAATTCACCCAGCAGGAGGCCAAAGAAAAACAGCAGCTCGAGCCAAGCTCGAGGCTTTCGAAGAAGAATTGCGTAGACCAGAGTGACTCGGGACAAGTCAGAGGTGAGTGTTGGGGGCATGTTGGCCCTTCACCAAATTTTGGGATAACCTTGGTCATTTTGACCTATTTTGGGACTTCGACAGCTAGTCGAAGAAGGAGTTCCAAGCGAAGTAGAGATCACGGGATCTCGGTCCACTTTTGGGCCCCTTTTAGGGTTTTGGGTTAATGTAATGGGAAAGGGATGTCGGCCCGTGGGTTTACCCACGCTTAGGCCCACTTTTGTAATGTATAAATAGATACTTAGGCAATGTAAGGATGGTCGATGGCTTAGTGCTAGTAGTTAGATCTGTGTGATCGGATGTGGATTGTAAATGCTCTGTGCATGATTGTAAGAGTCTTGCAGAGCTAAGTGCAAGTTGTTGTAAGAGGTTGTAGAAGGCTTTGTGCTGAAGTGCAAGGAAGAAGGATCTAGCGAGCTGCGCGGATCGTTTGTCCTGTGCAAAGTAAGGGTTTTGAGTGGCTTTGTGTTGTAACCAATTGAAGACACTAATAAAGAAGAATATTTGGTGGATATAGCCCCAGGGTGGGGGTGAACCATGTAAAATAGTGTATGATGCTTTGTGTTTTGGCTTGATGTGTTTATTTCTTCTGCTGCTAATTTCCTTGATATATTTAGATAGATCTATTAATGCTTTGTGCTTCCTAGATGTATGTCAATAGTGGGATCTGACATGTATGAGAATGCTTAGTGCTAAACTACTAGACCTTATATGTTTTACTTTGGCTAAGTGTTGAAATACCTTTGAACATTGCGATGCTATGTGCTATCTGCGAAGCATAATAAGAGTTGAACATTAATGACTGACCAATTCTAAGTGCTTTGTACGTGATATAATCACAGAGTTGTTTCCCAGCTAAGGTTGCAGACACTTGATTCTTGCAACCACCCCTGCCTCTACCTCGGGTGAGACTTCATCTGCTTCGCAGGTGTTGCTGAAAGGGCCGATAGTTAGGGCTTTGTTGGTGCGTTGTTGTAGCATTGAACCCCAGGTTTGCCCCTATGCCAACAACAGGAATACCTTTAGGAGTGTCCTAACACCGATACCTAGGGAACTTTGAGTTAGAGTTGTGAGTCGTTGATCTGAGGAGTTCATTGAGAACCTCTACCAATCGTCTGATCAACTAGTGGAAGGATTAGCGTATAGAACTTCGGCGAATTTCTACTCTAGAATAAAGGGAGTGTTAAACATGTGGAACCCCCGAACATCGAACTCGTGAAGTGACAAAAACTATAGATCCAAGGATGCTTCAGGATCTTCCATGACCATTGGATATACGTGAAGTGACAAGCCCCTGAACGTTGAAGTCACAAAGAGACCAGGACCATCGATCTGAGGATGCGTCAGGATCCCTCCTGACCGTTGGATCTAGACCGTGGTTAGTCCAATGCTAACAACTATGGGATTAAAAAGGAAACTAGATAGCCAAGCTCACGAATGCCTAAGTCGCGAAGCGACGGAGGCCATAGATCTATGGATCTGCGTGGGCCTATCTCAACCATGGGATAAAAGGGGTATTGGGGGTTGTTGGAAGGAGTTCAGGATTCAGAACTCCAGGAGATTTCGCAGGAAGGAGAAGCTAGAGACTCTCGAAGGTTGTCAGTCCAGAGTGACATGGCACATTGATGTCACCTAGGGTGACGTGGACCCATGTTCGGCATGCCACGTGTCACCTTGATTCGTGCCTTTTACAGACCTTATATGCCAATTGGAACGTGACACATGTCACCCATTATAGGGGTCACGTGTCATCTTTTCCCTATGTCGTGTACTAACACCCTAGTACATGCTCGCTTGGCCTGATAGCTAGTGGAATACCTTGAGGCACTAGGAGTCTGGGACTTTGGGAAACTTGGGAAGTTGGGACGTTGGAGATTATCGGTGGAAGACCCAGACCTAAATGTCCCTACCTCTTTGTTTAATGAGAAACCACGTGTAAGTGTGGACCCTTCGGGAGTCCAGGTTTCGGAACTCCGGATGGTTTTGGTGTGGTATATTGGATGAGTCAAAAGGGGTGAAGGTCGGAGCCACGTGGCAAGATTCTGGGGTTTTAGGACTCCAGAAGATATGTGAATAGATAAAAGGGAATTCAACGTCGAAGAGTCGAACGTCGAAATCCCTTAAGCCTATGTGTTAAACGAGGGTGAATCTCAATCGTTGGATTTAATGGTGGATGTATTTCCACCATAGATGGAGAAGTTTTAGGGAACTCCGGGACTTCAGGGAACAATCCCTGTAACCGCCCCTCCAACGGCCATGTCATCGCTAAAGGATGACAACCTTGGTCAAATTTGTGCCCGGTGGGATGGTACGAATGAGGAGAACCCATGTGGGTGCCACGGGGCCCTTGGCTAATGGCGCCTGAAGAGCTTTGGGAGGGTGTAACTTCCAATCCAGAGCTTGGATTTGAGCATGGTAACAGTTGTTGAAAAGCTCTTGACAAGCAAAATAGGATGGAGATATTGGGAAGAGGATTCAAGATGATTGATAAAAGTGAAATTTTGATGCCCCATCCCTTAAAAAGGTACTTAGGGTTCGGGTGTGTTACAGTCAAGAACATGAATCTAGACAAATCTCCTAGGTAGGATGACTTCTCAACCCACTTTTATCAAAAATGTTGGTTCATCATCAAAAATTATCTACTTAGAATGGTTCAATATGTTTGGAAGTCAACGAATATTGGAGGTAACACCAACTCCATCATTTTGTCTCTCATTCCTAAAGACCATAATCCCTCCTCCTTCTCCAGATTCTACCTCATTTCCCTTTGTAACGTTTCATATAAAATCATCTCAAAAATCATAGCCAATAGACTCAAACCCCTCCTCTTCGCTCTTATCTCCCCCAATCAAGGTGGTTTTGTAGAAAAAAGACAAATGATAGACAACATTCTCCTGGTACAAGAAGTAATCCATTCCAAATAGTTGAGGAGGGAACAGGGAATGGCCATCAAGATAGATATGGCTAATTCCTTTGATAGAGTCAGGCATGGCTTCCTCATGGAGGTTCTCACTAGATTTGGCTTCAATGAATTTTTCCTCTCTTGGGTTGTTGCCTGCACACATTTCCCTTGGATGGCCCCTCTTATGAATGGCATGCCAATGTCTTTCTTCAAAATCACAAGAGGTTTAAGGCAAGGTTTCCCTCTCTCTCTCCCATTTTATATATCCTTATGGTAGAAGTACTCAGTAGAAGGCTAGACAAAGAAATAAGACAAAAAATGATTACAGGCATAAAAATAGTTCAATGGGTCAAGAGAATCAACAATTCTTAATTTTTGGATGATAATATCCTTTTGGGGGGTGCCTCCTCAATTATAGCAAGAAGATTTTAAAAGATCATGGATGATTACACATTAGCGCCAGGAGGTCTTATTAATGAAGGAAAAATCCAAATTTATGCATGGAACACTCAATCCAGCACATTGATGTCAAGGAAAACACTTTAAAATCCCCCTTTGTGGAGAATTGGCAATCTTTCAAATATCTAGGCATTCTGATTTTCCTTAAAACCCTTCCTTCTACTTCTTGGAACCAAATTTTGGACAAAATAAAAGCCAAATTCCACCAGTGGGGCTCTTTCTGGCTAAACCTAGCAGGAAGAGTTGTACTCATAAAATATGCCTTATCATCTCTCGCGATCTTCCAATTCTCAGCTATGTTAGCCCCATGCCGAATAAAATATGCAATAGCTCAGGAAATTTGGGGATTTCTTTGGCAGGGGGGACGAACCAACTCCAAAAGGTTTCATTTAGTCAATTGGAACATAGTCAGGGATGCTAAAGAATGTGGAGGCATGGGAATTAAAGATCTTTCCATCTCCAACATAGCTCTAGCCCCTGGGTGCTAAAATTCTTTGGAGATTGGTCATATGCAAAAATGATTGGTGGAAGAAAGTAATCGTCCTCAAATACTTCATGGGACAAAGGTTCATATGTTTAGAATCGGACCGCCAGGATCTCGGAGGTTCTCAAATCTGGAAGCTCTCAAAAGTCTCTATTCCACTCATCAAAAATTATCTCACTTGGGTAGTTGGTAACGACAAGAACATTCTTCTTTAGTCTAACAGTATAATGGGGTTACCTCCTCTCAGTTAGGATTGCAATGTTCCTCCCCTGCTCTCATGTCTTCAATATTAGGGGAAGTCTTCCCTGCATGACATATCATTGTGGAATAGATCATCAGGGAACTGGTTGGGATGGGATTTGGGTTCTCCACCTCCCTCGTTACAAGGTCTCTCTCGTATTCTCATCTCTTGGCTCAAAGGTTGCACTCTGATTTCTTTGAAAGTCAAAGACTCCAGAGGTTTGGGACCGCAAGAGTACTCTATCAAGAATGGCTTTAACTCTTTGCTTGCTCAATCTCAGTGCCCTCCTTCCTCTCCCTACTAGATCAAATTTGGAACAAGGATGGCCTCCCTAAAATCAACATTTTCTACTAGACTCTTTCCCATGGTAAAATATTAACTGGGGAAAATATTTCTAAAAGAGGCTTCCACGGCCCTTTCAGGTGCATCCTCTCTAAAAACTAGCTTGAATCAATTGTTCACCTTTCTATAGAACGTCCCTTCTCTCGAACTGTGTGGCAGGAAGCTCTCCAAGATATTTATACTAGGGTCATCTAGCCCTCCTCTGTTTCAAAGTTATTCAACAGGTGGCACTCTTGATGCATAGGATCCTTTCATCAAAAGTCCCTCTTCAAGAGATTATGGACGAATCTACCTAAATACATCTATTGGAAAATTTGGCTCGCCCGAACTAAAGAAATATTCTCCCAAGAGAAAAAAAACTCCTCCCTCGATTGCAAATAAAGCCATCAATCTTTTTTTATAACACTTCAATCAACAAAATCATGTTTCCAACTCCCTATAGTTCCTAGACACTAGAGAAAATAATTGGGTCAATAATATTTCTCTTCAATACACTTAATTGTCCCTCTCCTTGAAATATCCTTATTGGTAGTTGCACCTATCTCCCACGGGATTCCTAAAATGGAAAAACTCTGGAAACATCTATATTCTCAATTTTGATGGAGCATGCAAAGGAAACCCCAGGGTGGCAAGTGCATGAGGGGTGTTGTTTAACACTAGAGGGAAATTGGAATTCATTTTTGCTTGGAGCATAAGTCATTCCTCTAACAATCAAGCAAAACTTACACACTTCTTTAGGGTCTAATCTTGGCCAAAGACAGAGGCATATGCAATCTCATTGTAAAAGGGGATTCTAAACTCATCATATCTTATGCAAGGAACAATTCTCTTCCAAAGAATCTTCATCTTCGATACATCATAACCAAAATACAATCTGAAATCAAGACCCTCGTGACCATTGAATTCTTTCATGTCTTCAGAGAGAATAATCAAGAAGTTGATAGCTAGGCCAATCACGCCATTTGACAGCCTGAGGGAACTCTTATCATAAATGGACTTCATCATAGCTCAGTGATTCCATGATCAGCAGTATGCTCATCTCATTTACTACCAGGAAAGGAAATCAAAATATCTTTGCTCCTAAAAAGGGCATTTTATCCATTACAAAAATCAAGAAAAAGTGGGAAAAGTTTTATGAGGGGTCCTCTCCCCTCTCTCGAGCCCCCATTTCATATGGGATTTTGTTTCACCATTTCAAGTCACCGGGGGTTTTCATTTCATCATCAAATGGGATATAACGTGCTCTATACTCATCTCGTCACAATTATGGTTTGGCTTATTCGAGAAATTCAACCCTTGAGTTACAAATTCAATATAACATGCTCTATACTCATCTTGTCACAGCTATGGAGGAATCAACAACTCAAAGAAAACAATCTGTCAACTACAGGATGAATGTAATGCACTTAGGCTCCAAATGGAAGATTTTTGGGACCGTTCATAGCAAGATGCAAGCTCCAAGAATTCAGAGGAGGCTTCTTCACCGCCAACATCTCTTGTCCAGTTCGATCTAAATGAACCAGCCTAGGGGAATGAATGATGGTACCTTTAGTCTAGTAGCAATCAATGTTTGTTAAATGTATAATTTTTGTATAAGGATATTGGGCATATTTGAGTGTATCATGGACAGTATGAAATTATGTATATAGGGAAGAATTTAAAGACTTTGACAGTCTCTTTAGTGTCCCTCTTACAGGGAATTTTGATGAGTAGAAACAACTCTTGAATTATTGTATCTTTTTGCATGCCTCAATGATCCCTTTTTATAATAAAATTCTTCCCCTCTTCTGGTTAACATATATATATGATCATGAAAAAAAATTGAATTGTTTTCTCTTTCCATAGTTTACAAAGGTCTGGCATATCCTTAAAAGGGAATCCAAGAAGGGACCAACTTTTAAACTTCCCATGCTCTCTACTAAATCAACAATTACCTCTTGATTCATGTGCCATTGATTAGATGTAATCTCTATATCTTTTGCATTGACTTCATCCACATGATAATTCTGGGAATTCATACATGGCTATCATCTACAACTTTTATAAGAATGCAAATATAGAATGTCAAACAACTATACTAACAACTTCTCTTCCTCTAGAACCTTTCAATGTCTATCATTTTTCTTCCTAAACTAGATCTCTGATAAATATAATATGCCTCTAAAAAAAATTGTTGTTCAATATCTTTGTGGTTGGGTTTTCTTATATATTCGCAATTCTAACTAATTCCAATTCTTTTTTACTATTTAGGACTTCTTTTTCCTTATTTTGAATCCTTCTATATTTAGAATGACAAAATTCGAATTCTAAGCTCTCTACCAAAAATATCATAATTCCAAATTATGTCTTCTTTATTTAGACTTATAGGATTCCTAATTATGCTTTCTCTTTTGAAATTACAAAACTCCAAATTCTACTTGTTCTGTGGGGAATTATGGAATTCTAATTTTTCTCTTCTTTATTTGGAATTATGAAATTTTGAATTTTATCTTCTTTATTATGAAATTGAATTCATAATTTTGTCTTTTTTGTTTGGAATTATGGAACTGTGAATTTTGTCTTCTTTATTTGGAATTATGGAATTCTAAATTCTTTTATATGAGTAATAATTTCATGAATGTATTTCTATTATTACTAAAAATATATATAAATATCATGCATATAAAGGATACTTTGTCTTAGAATAGTGAATCTCGATTAATACTAATACCAAGATGAAGCCATGATCACTCCAAGACTTCTCAACTAGTACCAAGGGTGAGGTCATGATCACTCCAACCCTTGTACCCATATTTGCATGGAAGGGGAACTAATGCAACATAGGTGAGACCTTGTTAACTCCATCCCATTNACCAAGATGAAGCCATGATCACTCCAAGACTTCTCAACTAGTACCAAGGGTGAGGTCATGATCACTCCAACCCTTGTACCCATATTTGCATGGAAGGGGAACTAATGCAACATAGGTGAGACCTTGTTAACTCCATCCCATTTGTCATTAGTGAGTGACTCATGGTCACTAAGGAATGAGGACCCCACATCCTTATTGTGTGCCTCTCAATTAAACCTCATGAGCTACTGAATTTATGGCCTACCCTCATGGCAACATGTAACCTCCGAAGTGAACACACCTCTTCTCCAACCCTAGTACATGAAGATAATTGCTCGTAGGTAGGAATGATATTCCCCCTCTCCCAATAGTAGACATGTCATAGAAACATGTAACCTCCAAAGTGAGCACACCTCTTCTCCAACCTTAGTACATGAAGATAATTGCTCGTAGGTAGGAATGGTATTCCCCCTCTACCAATAGTAGACATGTCACACCTCCTTTATACAACCTTTTTCCATATGTAAGCTTAATTGGCAACATTTGCCCCTCTCCCTACACACCTCTAGAGACACACATCAAATAGCATTGTCCAATAACTAATATAAACCATAATTACATAACATCTATACTAAGACAACCAATCTCCTGATTACATCTTGAGTTTGGGTATCGTAACTCACTCTCAAAACCCATATATGTGTAATTGTTCTCTGTCACACTTAGCAATTCATCAATAGAATATATCAACTCAATTACACATATCATATGTATCCATCATCAAATAAAAAATTATATATATATACAAAAAATTATAATATCCACTAGCATCAAGCAAAGCTCAGTATGTTCATGATTCATACTTATGTATCACATCTTCTAAAAATAAATGAATAAATGATCATATCACAAAAAATAAAATAAAATGTTAAACATAAATCTAATGAAAATGTATCCATCAAAAATACCAAGTCATCCAAACATTTGAAGTATCCTAACAAATTATAATATTAGATAATAATAAATCTATTAAAAAAATTGAAGTGTCCTAACAAATAATAATATTAGCTAATAATAAATCTATTCAAAAGTGAGCATTACATCATCTTTAAATAAACAAATATTTTTTATTTATTTCTTATATTTATATGTATGGTTTTCAATAACCACCTATATGCTTTGTTTAGTTTAGAACTTTACTCGTCCCCTTTATAATTAATTAGGGAATGCTTACTCTTTCATTGATATGCCCAATTATTCTATTAATTATAAATGGCACAAGGAGTTAGGAGTTAGTTTCTATGTAAGAAACCAATGTGTCTTCATACGCCCACTAAGATACAAGCAACAACCCCTCCATTTTCATGTTTATTATAAGCACAACTTAGCTTTTCTATTTTTGTACAAGAAGATATATATTGTCAACAAAGTGACATGGGTTGGTTCATAGACATCCAAATGAATCAAATCAAAAATCCCTCTTGATTTATGTTCATTGTTTTGGAAGGCAATTTTGGCATGCTTTCAAAGTGCACCTCCCTTGCACACTTGTCTCTTCTCCACCTTGAAGGAAGATAATTCAATCACTGTGTTCTTCAAAAGAGGTAAGGAACCATAATGCAGGTGACCAAATCTTTCATGTTAAGTTCGTATAGTTTGTCCTTATTGGTCAACAAATCTCTTTACTTCACTAGATCTATTAGCAATCTATCAAGGCCACCCTCCCTAACTTTTTTGGCCAACATTCAACCAAGATCAAGGTTCTAACTTTTAATGATCACTTCATGGTCATCAAACTCAACCCTACACTTCATAATAGTTAGACAAGAATCTGAAAGAAGATTTTTAGTCATACTAGGAACATATTATACCTCATGTAGATCCAATTTTTTTCCAGCTGACATGCAAAATGACATAGACCCCAACCCAACCACTAGGTAACTACCAGCATCATCAAGCTTTGCATGCATGCCAATCTCTTGTTCCTCCAACTTGAAGAAGGTTTATATATCCAAAATCATGTGTCTTCAGGCTCCACTATTAGCATACCACCCAACCACTGAAACTATTTTAGTGGAAATATATGACACCATGGAAAAGGTCATATCAAGCCTAACAATTAGTTCATCCAATCCTAAAGCTTCAACGCTTTCTAAACACTATTTATGTTGTTACTTACCCTTCCCCTTCTTCTTAGGACACTAAGAAGCATAATGGTCATGCTTATTCTTGCAAAGGCAACGTTCGATACGGCTCAAATCCTTTTTTTGTTGGTCAAAAGACCCCAATGTTATTTCTTCTTCTAACCCTTACTACATCCTTTCTTTCCTCCCTTCCTTGACTTCTCGATAAGGGCTAGGTTTGGAACATGATAACTAGTTGAGACATGTTGTAATCTCATCTCCTCCCCAATGAAAGCATCCCACCACTATTTGAAGTCGGGTAACTTCTCCCGACCACAGATACTCTGGACAAAGTTGTATCATGATGGACTAAAGAAATTTAGAGAAATCCGAACTAGCTCATTATCCTAGACTATGTCCACAACTACTCCAATCTGATCTCTTAGCTCTACAGTCTTCATGAGATAGTTTGTCATTGTATCTATCTTCCTTTGCAAGTAGCGTTGAATTTATTCTTTAAGAGCATCTCCCTGGATATGTTCACAATCTAGTACAAGGTTCCCAAGGCATCATACATCTCTTTAGCAATCTTCTTCTTGATGATATGAGGTATCAAGTGATCCTTCATCGAATCCAATAGGGTTTGCTTCGCTACTAGTGCCTTCTTGCTATGTTCTACCGAATCTTTGCAATTTGTAGGCAACACGACCACCTTCTCCACAAGGTACCACAAATCTAGCATTTCAAGGAGGTTTTGCAATCTCAACTTCCATGGCACAAGTTGGAGGCTCCCTCCAACAAGTGATTCTCTCACATGCTGGGAGTTGTCATTGTTGAAACTTCTTTAACCAAGCTACACTTTGCAATCATTGGATCAACAAGGGCTTCTCACCCCACAACCCTTCTCAAAGCCACATGTCGATCACTAGCATAATTTTGCTTTGATCATTGAAGCCTGCACATACTGCCCACTAAAATTCTCTAACAACTCTATACCTAGACAACTTGCCTCTCCATTTAAAAAATTTCAAAAATTGGGCTCTCATACCATGTTAGATTGTCTTAAACAATAGTAAGAATTCTTTGCACTGTAAGAATTCCTAACCTACTAGATAGTTGAACCTTAAAAGCCACTCAAATTGGTTGTTCTAATAATGCTAAAATGTTCTAACATATATCGTCGAAAATATATAATTAAAACTCACCAGGTCCATCTTAAATCATATCACTATTATTAAGTAGAAAGGCATAATTACAACATACTTGCTAAATCATTGTTAAAAGAAAAACATAAACTCAATGGATGGACAATCAAAACCTATTGATTTCTCATTAATTTTGAATTGAAATATGTTATAGGAAAAATGCAAAAAGATAATTCATTGTTTGTTGAATTGAATCAATAGACCTATACCCCTACTTCTCCTTTCTAGACTAAGAAGAAG